>JBCAUA010077456.1:0-10855 GCA_038406235.1 Peronia verruculata
GAAACATAATTTTTTCAACAATGCGAAAGAAGGGGGGGGGGGGGAAAGACATGAAAATGCATAGAGATATTGTCAAAATCAAAGTAAATCAGACTGTGTGAATGTGACTGAGATAGAGGAAATCAAATAGATAGAACAAAACAATTTCACATTAATTAAATTAAACTGATTGCTATGACATTGTAAGCAAATTTCCAATGCATTTTAGATAACACGATGCTTGTTTTGAACAGTAAAGACATGGAGTAGGCATAAAAAGGCATGACTAAAATAATGAAACTATGAAAGTAATAGCTACTGATAATATCCATTTGTCAAGAAAGGAATACTGTTATGAAAAGACCAACAGACAGTTGAAGTAACAATAATAATAGTGGTATAAAGATGTCAGATTTAATCATCCATACATCTTGCAAGATCTCTCGCATTATTACTGACAGACAATTCATTCCAAAATTTGAGTCCACCTCGGTGAGGAGTGGCCCGAAGAAGATAAAAAATGGCATCCTTTATAGCTTGCGGTATTCTTCTTGGAATCTGCATCTTTGTTGGCATGGAGAAATTGTTTAGAGCAGAAGGCTTGAGAAAATCAACTTCTTTCAAGGTAGTAGAAAAGGAATGCTCACGACAATGTAGTGGGTGTTTACCTTTCTGAAACTGGACTTCCACAACATTATAGAGTTTGGGCATTTTCACAGTCTTGTTAGAGTTGCTTCTGTTTAAGGCCTTGAAGTTATAAAAGTCTGTTGCTTGCATTTTCATAGTTTGAATGCTCTTGGTTGCCTTTTGACAAAGTCTTACAAACTCCTTTAAGTGCAATATTTCTTTTTCATTTTTCATTTTCCCACCTATAGCACCATAAATGCTGTCCGCCTTCATGAATGTGTGACCTTTCTCCAGATATTTTATTGTCACAGATTCTGGCCCCCACTCTTCATTGATACAAGTGGCCAAGGCAGAGTACAAAGACCAATTTTTATTTTGAGCTGAACAGTTGTCAGCCCAAAATATTATGTGAGGTTTTTCTGTCAACTCCAGGACTTTAATGTAGCTTGAGGCAACTTCCGCTGCACTTCTTCTCGAAATGCCTTCATGCCAGAGAATCACAAAGTCTTCACCTTCAGTCTTTCGTGCAAAAGTCTCATTGAACACGACAAGTCTGCTGACAAAAAAGTGCTCTTTCGTTGTCATCTTTGGCAAGAGAATTATCTTCTGCATGTCAGCTGTAAACATGTCAACATCCTCACCTACTTCTTGTTTGTGTTCATTTCTTGCTATTAGCAATATTTTCATTGTGGACATGGGCTTTGAAGATTTTGCATGTTTCACACTCGTCTTGAGGTGGAAAACCGAAAGAAATTTTCTCTTTGACAAATAAACCTCGATATGTTTCATAGGAAGCTCTACCACCCTTTTGTTGATAGTCCTTGTGCATTCGCTGAACAGTTTAATAGGAGTCCAGATAATGCGTATGTTGGAATAAATATCAAGACTGGCCATTGTGTGCTGAGCCAAAACCTACTATTTTCGAGTTGGCCGAGGAAAAAGCTAGTGTTTCGAAATTGCAGTGGAAAAACCTAGTACCGGATGTTGATACTAGGCTTTTGCTAGGTGTTGCCCTATTTTTTCTCGAAAACTACTGTATAAATCGAAACAAGTAGTGAACACGGCATAAAGGGAGACCCGTATGATCCATACATAGCATTATCTCACTTTTTCAGAAACTCGGAATTACTAGGTTTTACCTCGGCACGATAGCCATGATACCAGTGGTACATTGCTTTTCTTGTTGTGGCTTGTTCTTGATGTTTTTGAGCGCTTAGTTTCCTCCACAAATTTTGTCCTTTTTTTTTTTTTTTAGCATCTTGTATGCCTTTTTGGCGCTCAAGTCCTTATTCAAGTACAGGATGTACTTGACAAAATTTCTCAGAAAAGATTAAGATGCTCTAGTTTTGAACAGGCTATATAAACGTGTGTGCTTATAATAACAACGGTCCTAGTGTAACCGTTCCAGTTCAAGCTGTGTTACGGCGAGGGTAAGTTTAACATTCTTGTTATTTGGAGCTACCAAAACAGGAATTTCACGTATTATGTCGCCTTTTTTCTTTTGTTGTTGTTGTTGTTGTTTGTTCATTTGTTTGTTCGTTTGTTGGGGCCGTTAATTTTATTAAATCTAACATGCATTGCAATTTAAAAGAAAAACATCGATTTTATCATATTTGCTGCTGTTAAAGCAACACAGTTTCTGCCTTAGTGTGACAAAGATTTATTTATTTTTTTTTTTTTAAATTCTAAAATAACTACACTTTTTTTTAACATGATTTAGTTGTTCGGGGAGGGGGGGAGGGAGACGCTAAGACTGTTGTCGACGTTTAGACAGCAGAAGTTTCGATCATGTACCTTCCCGTTGGACACGGCACCAAGTTCTTTGGGAAAGGATGGCTACTGTGAGAGATCTTGCTGATTTCACACAATGATTTCCGTCATGCATTCCTGTTTTATAACATAGACAAACATGACTTTTAAAAGAATACCTTTGTAAAATATTGAGATGTTCGTGATCGACTGGGTGATTGATACTCCATGAATGCTATTTGTTGCTGCATTTCATAGAGGATCAGTATGAGGACCAGTCAATTAACGATACACTGATAGAAAAATAAACATGCAAATATCTGTAACGATCGACAGCCAGGTCGGGACAAATGCTTTGTATGGTTTATTTTTGAGAGTTTCTTACACCGTACTTTGTTAATGTAGGAAGTACATAAATAATTGAAAGCATACACATTTGTGGATAATTTCCTGAAATTTTGTTCGTGCAACACTGAGTTTGCCTTATGTGTGTTCTTCTGACAGGTTTATTTTGATAAAGAGACAGCAATCTTCTGGAGCCAATATGAGTGCCCGAAAACACAACGAAAACCTCTTGAAAGAGCTACAGGAAGGTGATCTTGTGGAATTTCCGCGTGGTGCATATTCTCACTGGGCAGTATACATAGGTATGTTGACTTATTGGAAAGCTGCATAATTCGCTAGCACCCGTCCCCCCCCCCCCCTCCTAAAATATGATCATAAACTGATGCACAGTCTGGAATGAGAAAAAGGTATGTGTAATCAATTGATAGAAACGTCTATGATACCGTATACTACAAATACTCAAAGGTAGTTAACGGTCAAGAGAACTAGAGCCGGAATCAGAAAAGCAGTTAGTCTAGAAGTCAAGCTTAATGGAGAGACACATTCAGTAGGTCAGTTCTCTGCCCTATTCTCTCAAGATTTGATAAATAGTGTGGCTGATGGCATAAGCCCCAGGTCTCTTAGGGGGTTTGACAGAGAAAAGAAGAAACTGAGTGTGTATTTTTGTTTTCTTCTGAAAGTTGTGTCAGCTCTGAACATAAGTGTAGCCCTCCGAAAATAAGTCTTCAAAGCGATGAATGAATAAAACAAGCATAAATCCATACCATCCAACTAATAGGAGGCATTATGAGTGGTGAAGATCAAAACTCAGATAAGCATTAGGTTGTTTTAATATGGTGAAAATCTAAATTTGCCAGAACCACAATAAACAAATTGTGTCCGTAGTTTTGGAGATTAAGTTATGTCAAAACTATAATGTACATCAGGAGTCGTGATAAAGAAAATCACAATTTCACTGCTTCGTTTGTTTTACACGAATTTTCTTAAATTTTCGTTTTACAATATTTATAGATCCAACTCATACCTCATGCCTGCTGGAGTGATATCACTTAGGCATGAAAATTTCTATTTTCTCTGTGAAAACAAGTTTCTGGGATTTCTCCGGATAGAACTTTGCTAAAACGTTGGGGACGACATGAGCCTCAAACGAGAGAGTGTTCAGGGATGACTTTGAGGATGTGTGACTTACCGCCAGAAATGGCTGGTTCTTATATTGTTTGACAAAACCTTCTCAAATAATACGTTCAGTCTGAATACCGTAACATAATGTCAACTTAGATAAGTGTCTCTTGGGAATGATGAAGCATTGGATGCATAACAATAACTTGCTTTGTTGAAAATGGAGATTTATTGGTGATTGTTAAAATTTCATGGTCCTATCGGTTTGCCCTTTTCTTTAGCTGCTAGTTAAAGACAGTCTGCGCTTCTCATGTCCTCCTTTCTCTATTGCAACCTGTTTACTAAGGCAGTTTTACTACTGATCTGTTAATTCATTAAGAAAGATTGAACTGCGGATGCGTGATTTCACTTGAATAATGGGGCCTTTCTTTCCCTGGGCATATAGACAGGTCAGTAATTTAATTTTGTGTGGCGTGTGTTACAGGGCTGAGTATGAGAGACGGATAATATTTTTTTTTTATATAAAAACAACTTGAAAGAGCCTTATGAGTTGGTCCATCTTTTTTTTTTTTTTAAATTAAATTTGCATTTTCACAGGTAATGGTAAGGTCGTTCATTTAGCTGGAAGAGATGGAGAAGCCAGCTCTCAATCACGGCATGCATTTTCAATTGGAGGGAAAATGTTCGACAAAGCTGAAGTACGTAAGGATGATTTCATGGAAGTCGCCGGTGAAAGCAAAGCAAAAAAAAAATAATGCCAGAGATGCCGACTGGAGGTGAGGCAAACTATATTGCTTGAATGTAGAATTGTTCACACATTTTATGTGGTTTTCATATTGAGTAAAACTAAAATTCTTTACGTCCATCTTTATATTTTGTAAACGCAATATCTTGTACCATAAATACCGTTTATGATGAGGAGCAAAGATTTTAGAGATTTATGTGGAAACATTTTCTTATCTCCAGAATTACATTGTTTACTCTCTTGGCTCAGGACCGGATTTTTGTACATCTGAAATACCAGTAATAATTATTCTTGATCAATAAAGCTTCTGCCCAAATTATCAATATTGGCTGTAGCACAATGAGAAACAAAAAAAAAAAAAAGAGATGGTCTGAATCAACTTTGAATCAAGCATTTGTTTCCGTTATTAACAGATATACCCAAATGGGATTCTAGCTCGGTTGAAATCTTTGGCATTTTCCAGTCCAACCATATAATATGTCATATGGCAAGTGACCGTGGATATGGCACTCAATCCACTTCATATAGAATATTTAATAGAGATTCAGTCACAGCGGTACAAAGCAACCTGCAACAAAATATTGTGACAAGCACTGCCCGGCGTTTTCATACCTTGATATGGCAATATATGTAAGCTAAACTTCATTCCTTGCCCTAGGACTACAGAAGGGCTGATTTTATCAGTAGTACACGAAATTTCCCTCCAGAATAAGGTTCAAATTTTATTACAATACACCTGAAATATTCAAAAGCCATGATTATGTTGCATTGCACAATACAGGAACCAGTCATGGGAACCAGTTAAGGTAAATTCCTTCGTTTATTTTAATAATTCTAGTTCAGAGATAGCAGATACACAAGATAATTGTGTAGTAGATTCTGACACAGATCAGCTGTGTTAAATTGAAAGAGCTCAGATTATCTGGCCTCATGATAATGAAATCATATTAATTAATCTAAATACTATGGAATTAGTTTAACCTAGCGTGAATTGAATCTGTTTTAATTTATATCTTTCTTAAGTCCAAGTTCTCCGGAAGACATTGTAGAGGCAGCCCTTTCCAAACTCGGACAAGCTGAATACAACTTACTCCTCAAAAACTGTGAGCACTTCGCCAAAGGCTGTCGCTATGGAAAAGAACACAGTGATCAGGTACATGTTTTTCACAGGCTACGTTTTTTATTTTAAACTTTTGAGTGAATGATTTATCAGAATGCTCAGTTAAATACTGCCTCAATTTCAAAACACGAGTGTGTGTGTGTGTGTGCGTGCGTGCGTGCGTGCAATTAATGGCTGTTTTTGTCATTTTCTTTAAAAATCTGGAACGCACTTTTTACAGTCGCCGCATGTGTTCCAACAGACTGCCATAAAAAGCAAGTGAAAATGGTGAAAGGAAAACCTAGCTATACAATACATGTATAACAGATTAGAATGTCAAAATTTTCTAGTGTGGATGTACAAAATGCATATCAAAATTTGCATGGTTCTAAGTTACCAACACTTTTAAAGGGGAGATTTGAAAAAAAAAAATGAAAAAAGAATCAGTGTTCTACCACCAGCATATCCCTTCATAACACCTATGTGAAAAGCATAATAAAAAGTTCTGAAATCCCTTCTTGCGGAATTTGTTAGAAATGTTTCATTGATGGCGACAGAGATTATGATAAGTAGACAATAAGTACATGGTCTGTGTCGTTTTCAGTGCTGTGAAAGGATAAAGTTGATTTTACGTTGATATTCGCACAATGGTAAAATTTAGTTGGTCCTGATATCCAGATCTTCAGTGATGCCAAGATATCATGAAAAAAATATGCTGGTTATCTGTCTAAAACATATCAGCCTGAAATATTTGTCCTGCTTCAAATTATACTGATTATCAAATACAACCTTCATGTTTATTTCAACAGGTGATGAATGTTCTACATGGACCGTAAAGACTCACCATAATTTTGCCTCTAGAGCAAAGTCCTTCAAAGGAAGAAGAAATGAGAAAGATTATTGAAAGAAATGAGACAGAACAGACAATGTAACTTACTATCTTTGAACAAATTAACAAAGTAAACGTTAATGGAGAAAAATGCTTTAGTGTTATTTCGAGATCCATGCTGGACATACATATGTGGGTGTAATGTTCATTTCCCCACTGCCTTAGGTAACAAAGTATAGGTTACAACATAATTTTAGATTATACTGGCAGATTTTCGCTTATTCTAAGAATGCAGGGCAAGAGGGCGGGATAATCATCAATTTCAGCGTAAAACTATGACCCTCTCGTAAATTTTATGCTCACTGAAACTATGCCAAGCCATTCATCAGTGTTGTTACTAATGCAAAATAATCACCTAAATTATATTTTAGATTATAGACCTACTGATTTGGTCAACTGTAGGTTTTCTTCGAGGGCAGCCAGCAGGTTGTTATTTGTTTCAGTACATGCTTTATTTCAATAGGTCACATTGGTTATAAGTCACCATTCTGTATTGTCATTTTTTTACTCCTGGTACGAGCGTATCTCTGCACCGTCCAAGACAATAAAATAGCTTCGCATTAAAATTTTCTTTGTATTTTATTTGTTTTTCCCCTGCATTATAGGCCTACCATGTTTTTCTTTTGTTTCTAACAGACAGAATAAAGAATTGATACAGTATATCCTGTGAGGATAATGTTAAGTTTGTTATGTATTTGATGGTTTAAGGGATCTTATTTTTGTTGTTATGCTGTTGTCTGTTTGTTTGTTTGTTTGTTTGTTTGATTGTTTGTTTGTTTGTTTGTTTGTTTTTGTTTGTTCTGTCATTCGTTTGTTTGCTGTCGAAAATGAATTTCATTTAAAGCCTGAATTAATCACAGTTATTATTGCACCATATCTGTTCATGATTTCACTCAACAGGTAAAATATGAGGGTCATACTATATAATAATAAGAGTAACTGTAACAATAATGATGATGAACATCATCATTTCACAGACACATATTAAAGACAACAAAGACTGTCATCTGGTTGTTAATACTTTAATACAGAGCCTAAAAATGAATAAGCTAAACATGGCGGGAAAAAGACGTAAAAAAATGTTCAAAGAAAAAAAGAAAAGAAAAACGGGCAGAGAAAAACGAAAGAATGATGGAAAGAAAACGAAAGAAAGAAAGAAAGAAAGAAAGAAAGAAAGAAAGAAAGAGGATGGGCACTGAGAAGAGGGAGCGGGAGAAAGGTTAATTAAATGAAATCAATACAATATTGGACATTATTTGTTGTCTCCGCCGACTTTTGCAAAAGACACATGCTCTAATAACCAAGATCTAAATGCGGTAAATGTTTTTCTCATCTGTCCATTTTGCCATTGTCGCCAAATATTTTAGACAAGAAAAATGAAGGGACAAAAAAAAAAAAAAAGCAGTGAGAGTACATGTCTGAAATAGGTCCCAGATTAAAGGAGAAATAAAAGACAAGAGAAAGAAATTGCCATCCTTATCCTGCTACAGATAGGACCAACTGAGTTTGTGGTACGTTGTTTTTTGTTTTGTTTTGTTTTGTTTCTTTTAAAAACCTAAATTTCAATTGTCAACTCACCTATTCAGAAAAACCGATTCGCACTTAGTAAAACTTGTTAATAAAGATAAATTTAGCTTCAAAGTAGCTCTGACTTTCCCTGATAAACTCCAAAAGTTAACGATAATGGACATACCACATCCCAGTTTACGAACATAAACATAATTATATAGTACGGTATTTGGAAAAGGGTATTCGAAATAGTAATACCTAGTTTTTAAATTATTTTTATTTTGTATTATTATTGCTTTTTAAGATAGCTCAATTGGATATCAGATACAGTTTAATATTTGCCAAATTAACTGGTACAAACTAATATGAAAAAGATGTTTCTAATCAGAAAAAGAAACGTTATGTGATCCTATGGAAACCAGTGCTAACTATGCAGAGTAAATAATGCATTATTTCGGCAGTTTTACCGCAGTTTATGAACCCATATGACTGACTCTTAATTACAGGATTTTCCAAGGGAGAGACAGTTTAGATCTGTAGTTTGCATTCTCTGCTTTGTTTCACCAGATTTCATCTGCGTACTGCTAATCAGCTTCCATTCCATTTTATCTTGGTATTCCAGAAAGTCTTGTTCACAGTCACACAGATCAGGTTTTACAGATCACCAGGGCCAAACGTTCATTCCTTCAGTGGCCAAATGAAGATAGTGGTGATAAATCTAATAACCTATACATAATCAAGAACGTGTCGAATTCTAGAGTTCTAAATCTGTTAACACATTAGCCAACTACATCCAATTAACTAATTACTATTCAAGTGATACGGACAAAATTAATGGATCATCTAGTGGGCGCCAACATCGAACAATTCATCTTTTGTCTGGTTAAATATACATGTATATTATATATAGTAGAACGAACCCACGGCCTTCGTGAGAATTTTTTTTAAACATAGGTACAACAACCACTACTCTGCGACTTCGAGTGCATAGCAATCATGGACACCTCGATGTTGATATTTTGGTTGATTGGACTGAATGTTACTCAAAGAAAACATGCTTTGAACGCGTCATACTATCGAACGTACAATTCGGATAAAGCACTCTCGCGAGTTTATTGTTCAGTTATTACCGCATTTGTAGAATAACGTCAAGGCAATAAGCCGGGTTTATGTACATAGAAACACAGATCCATATCTAATGATGTTTTTGAGTAGAAAAATAATACATTGTAGCACTACTGTTTCAGACTTTGTCCTTGGTCACCAAATTAATGTAAGATAAAAGTGATTTCAGTATTTCAAGGAAGGCGGTTTGCTTGATGTGAATAATAAGCTCTGTCAGTCTGTATTGTTTTTGTTTCTGAAATTATATTCCTATATTGTGCAGCTATGATAGGTATACTGGAATTGTCCTTAGATCTCTTCTCTTCTCTCTTTCTCATCTGCCTTTTCCTCTGACCCGAACAAATTCGCTAATCCATATCCAATAGCTCCTGCCAAACCAAGTACGCCCATCACGCCAGCAACAGTTGTAAGGGCCAAACCTGTCTCCGCCTGTTAAGAGTTAAGTCGAAGGTAATAAGTACAACATATTGAACTCAAAACAGAAACTTCCTTGAGCTAAGTATTTTCTTCAATCTCAATCCAGAATCTCATTAACAGTTGAAATTATGTAACCTAATATACTATTGTATTTTCCTCTTGATGGAGAATTGCTGAAGTTGTGACATTTCTAATGGCTCGATTCTCAATATTTCTCAAGTAAATCTGGTACCAAGCTCTACTGGTATTCTGTAATCCAAAATTCTAATAAGAAAATGAGGAAACGTTGATTTACATTGATTCTTTAAAAGAATGCACGGACACGTATTAATGTCATTGATACGATTTGTTAAGAAACAAAATCGAGTTTCTCTTTTCTGCCATCATCAACATAGGAGAAACCAATCTTCCTTAAGGCCTTGTAACATGAAAAATTGGGTCTCATTAGTTGTAATGTTCATAATTTACAAAAGAGCACTAAAAGAAAACAACATGAAAAAAAAAACAACAGAAAAACAAACAAACAAACAAAGGACGAAGAGACTGGCCCTAGTATTTTTACACTTTCAAGTCAATGACACCAAAAAGTTTCAAGGGAAATGGGAAAAATAATAAAAGGAGACTAGAAACACACGCAAGAGGACCATGGGAAAGAACCACATTATATCCAATTTTTACAGATGAGAGAAAACTGACAGTTCGTTTTTAAAGACTTTTATGTTTTTTAGCACGTTGAAATTACTGACACAAATTCTTGTCTGGACAACAACTGCTATTCTTCCTGATCTTTTTAGAAGGGATCGCTAAAGCTTCAGGACGAAATCCTAGTATCGTAATTTGAAAACATGAACAATTTTAAAATTAGATATCTGCTGTCCTTCTGCTACAGTATTCACATTTGCACACCTAGAAAGGCTGCCATAAAATGCCATTAAATGTTACTACCATGTGACAAATGTTGACAGTCTAGTGTCACTGTCATGCGAATATGACACTCTATAAGAAAAAGATGTCTGAACAGGTAATCTACGCTTTCAAGCGAGTTTTTTAACCTCTGCTTCCGCTTTCCTCAACATATCCTCTTGTTTGGAACTTTATTTCTTCCTTACCTGTTAATTTAGTCATGGTTTCACATTCAGCATGCACTAAATACATTTATGTATGTATGAAAGGACATACTATGTATGTATGTATGTATGTATGTATGTATGTATGTATGTATGTATGTATGTATGTATGTATGTATGTATGT
>JBCAUA010077467.1:0-10854 GCA_038406235.1 Peronia verruculata
GAAAGATACTTAACACACAATTTTCCTCAGCCCACCCATCTGTAAAACGGGTACCTGATGTATATCGGGGGAAGTTCAGTGGCGCTGCACTGCGGCGATGCAGTCGGTAATGGCCAAGGCAATTTCCCCTCTTGGGGGGTCAAGGGATGGTACTTTTACTTTTTTATAAAGAGGTAGATGCAGTGGCTGACTTCTGACTATCTTTATGTAGAAGTACAAAGCCAGTGAGTTTATTAACCCAGTTTAATCCCTATAAAGACGTGCAAATCTTGATATTACCTCATTAAGAACTTTGGCAATTATGATAGTGTTGATTGCATTTGCTAAATGTATGTAGTTGCAGTAACAAAGTCTTGCGAGGATGGATAAAGAAATGAAAATACTGATAGTAGACACGCAGCCCGACAGATAGAGCTATGGGGGAATGGGCAAAACAATAATGAAGAAAAAGAATTAGAGAAAAAAGAAAGAAAAGAAACAGAAGTAGAGGCCACGGTGGTCGTGGAGCTAAACGTCTGACCCTCGGTGAAAAACTTACGTCGAATCTTACCGGGGGATGGGAAAACTAGATCTTGTCTGTATTTTTTTCTTTTTTTCGATGAACGATGATCTCCTGGTTTCTTGGTTAGAGAAACCCGACGTCCAGTCTTCTCGGATTAGGGTGAATATATTTTGGAGATCTCTCATATGTACGCTACTAACACTAAATAACTTTAACGTATAGCATTTAAAAAACGTATGAAGAGCAGCGGGAGCGACTATTGTGTCTAGAAAGACTTTCCAAATTGTCAAATTGCCACCGACGAGAGTCATTCTCACCAAAGTGACCACATACTTTAAGTCCAAACAATCTTACTTTCTTGGGATTGAAAGGCTACATACATAATCAATTAAAAGAGGGAAAGAAATCTGTTCTCATCCTCTCCCCCCATCTCCATTTCCTCATCCAGCCTCATTCCACCTTCCCTCCCTCGGGCGTCCTCAATAGGTTGCATATCACGCAGAACGCACAACCTCATTTATCTGCCTTATTTCGAAAAATTTAATTCACCTTGAGACATTCCATTTCTCGCAATGTCCCCCAGGCTCTCGCTGGATGAGGAACAACGCACAAACGATACGATGTTCAATATCTTAACATCAAAGTGAGAAGAAGAAGAAGGAAGCGGGCAAGGATTCCGATAATAGCATTTTGTCTGCCCCAGGCTCGGTCCTAATGGCGTAGAAGCAAGGAAGAAAAGAGGGGGGAAAAGAAGGAAAGATGGTTCTGCTTATAAAAGAATAAGATGGACGGAAAGTAAAAAAGAAAAAAAAAAAAAGAAGAAGAAGAAGTTTTAGTGAAAGGAATTGAGTTGTAGCAACAAATTGTGCATTTTAATTTTTTTCCCCCAGTGAGGTGCCTTCAACTACCGAATGTCCGCTTGTCTGTGTCAGAACTGATGTCAGTTGCCTTTGCTAAAGAAATGCTGTTTGCTTATATTCTTTGTAAAATTCACTTCTCCACCTAAGAAGTCAGTTATCAATTTATGTACTGCTAACATGGCGATGACCTGCTGCAGAAGGTTGGGAAACGCAACGAGAACATAACAGTTGGTTACGTTCTCTTTAAGCCTTTTGAGACCTCCTGGTGCAGTTAACTGCCCGGGTCATGTCAGATCCATGTTATACGGCAATGATCCATTCTGAGTGCTGATATGTCATATATCAATTTTCCACGTATATTGTCTGTGTCGCAGGCCATTGACTTCCATTCAGGTCAAATGTTCAAATCGGTTCATATAAGATTATTCTGCTCGTCAATATCAGCTGTCGGTCTCAGACGCCAGGTTTTCTTATACGTTATAACATATAAATCTGAGATGTTAATTACTGCCCATACAGATGTCAGGTCTCCATTGCCAGCAGGCCGTCTCAAATGCCAAGATCTATTATCAGCTGTTACAACATTCATGTTTTATGTCGGTATCCCATATCATTCAGAGAAGTTCCAAAGGGCAAATAATCCTGTTGATTATCTCTACTGCCCAGATCAACTTGGCATTGATAGGCTAGTCTCCGACTTAATTACGTCAAAAATGTCTCACGAAATTTCTTATTTCCAAGTGACCTATTGAGAAACATAGAAAAATACTTCTTTGACGAATTGCAAAACTGTATCAGGAAATTTCTATAGATGGCTTGAGCCTTAAACAAACATACAGTTATTTGTGTGCTACTACACCATAATACTAGTTTTGTTATTTATAAGTGACATACGGCAAAGAACATAAGAGAGTTATTCAAAGTGACTCAAGTGATAGATAAAAATATATATGGTTGCTCGTTTGAAGTATAGCAAAGTGCACCACTAGGTTTCTTAGCGCAAAAGGATTAGAGAGAGTTAATTCTTAAGACTGTTTGCAAAAGTGCATCCCGAGCATTTCTTTGTCTGGAAGAATGACCCGTAAAAACATTAAGACTTGCTTTTATGACCAAATATCAGGGAAGTATATCAGTATATCACAAAGCTCTTATACCGAGCTGTAAAAATGTATCGCGAAAGCTGTATCTCCAGGTGACCAATGCACAAGAATATTACTGAACCGATCGTGGTATCTTGAAATCTACCAAACTGCATGACTGGGGTTTTTATTTCGAATTGATCATCAGGCAAGAATGGAGACTCGCTCTTCAAATGTTCGACATAAATGTAAGTCAGCGTCTCTCAGTTAAAATTGTTTATGATTCAAGTACAAGATCTGATGATTTGTTTTGTGAATGCAAGTCAGATTTCAAACCTTCCCATTATATGGAGGATCATAGTGGAAAACAGAGAGGCCAAATAAACCCAGCTTTTCGCCATTTCTGTCTTCGTCGGTGCGCGATCTGCATCTGCATCTGTGATGAATAGGACAATGTGTGTCTACATAAAGGAAATCTTTGTTTTGTCTTCAATAATTCCTTAAGATTTCCTCAAGACTAATAAAGAATCGAAGGTCAAGAAAAGATGAGATAACTTCCTGCTGGAGGTTGAAAAGCGAAGAACATATCAACCCAAGATAATTTAGTAAACAGAATCTTAATGAGAAAGAGTCAGGTCATCGGAAAATGGATAAGTAGAGAGAGAGAGCGAGCGAGAGAGGGAGAGAGAGTAAAAGAAGATATAATGTGTGAAAAGAGTGGGGAAAAGGGAGAGAACAACAGAGCTTGGTTAGTTGGAAACAGAAAGCTGCAGCAATTTATTGTTGTTTATCAGCTTGTTTTTAAATTAGATCAGAAGGCCTGGTTGTGATAAAGCAGTGCACCAAAACAATACAGGTAAAGTAAGTGGTACAATCTGGGCAAAGCTGGTTTAAGATATAGTTTCTAAAAATAGAAATCAGTTTTATATTGCCATGTTCACAGGTGAGATATAATATATCACACAAACTTTTCTCTTGATATGTAACTTCTTTATAGTTATCCAGTTCACGTTTTTTAATTTTTTTTTTTTTACAAAAAAAAAAGATCGGCAGAGATGCATAAATATTAAGCAAGTACATTAACACATCTTTTTTATGTGACAAAAACGAAAATGGGAGGGGGTGGGGCGGAAAGGGAGGATTAGGAGAAAAACAAAAGTCTGATTACTGCATTTTGCTTTGGGGCATCAAATGACCATAATGATGAAACATGGATGATCAGTTTATGAGGCAGTTTGTGAAAGTATAATGCAGGCGTGGGGAGAGAGAGAGAGAGAGAGAGAGAGAGAGAGAGAGAGAGCAGAGAGAGAGAAACAGAGAGAGAGAGAGAGAGAAAAAAAAGAAAGAGAATAACAAACGCAGGGGATGTGGGAGATTTGAGTAATGACAAAAAGACCATAGGGAGTAACAAGTCCAGGACCGATCGCGTAATATCATGCATAACTAACAGGATATCCATTGGAACATATAGCAATAGCACAGGACAATACAAAATATGTTATTTACAATAGAGGAATTGTTCTTTCTTCTCTCTCGATGTTTGACAGAAAAAAGTGACAGAGCGTATTCAGAGTGTTTGTGTTATCAGTAAGTTTAGGTCTGACAGTAAGAATAGGAGGAATCCAAGAGAAAGATACGGCATAAGTCTCGTGTGTCATGCAAGGCTATTGTGTCACTCGTACATGTAAACAGCACAAACAAACAAGCAAACAAACAAAAGGCGTGGAATGTGTGAGCAGCTTAGCCTATGCATGAAATAGGAAGGATTTTGACTGTCAGAAAAGAGACATGAAAGATGCTGACATCCGTGTCATGTTTGGGCAAGCATGTACCTGCATGTCTGCTATATCGACTCTTGAAAGTCTGGTTGTCAAGAAGCTGCAAACTGAATGAGGAGAACGTGATCTAAGGCAATGTTGGCAAGTCAGTTTTCATAGTAAAGTGTCTTAACTCTGAAAAGTTCAATTTTGTTTTCTCAAACCTAGACAATGAAAATTATGACAACTAGAATTTCAAGGATCGATATATTATGTGGACCACAAACTGGCAGTGTTGTGTAGATGATATAGAGTAAGAAGGATATGGAGCCAAGCAACAAACACAAAAAGTACTCACCCGAGTGTCGTTAGACGCCATTTTAAGTGTATACTTCCGATGCACACGAGTGTCGTTGTTGACGTGGCTAAGGGCGATGGTGACTGCCGGCAAGACTCCACGGCCAACAGCCCCCGCTGGGATGGACTCGGCCCAAGGGAAGAGGCCGGCGATGTAGATGACCGGTTTGTCGGTGTCCGAGCTAGGCAGTCCTCGAATCTCTCCCAGCCTGCTTGTGTTACCAGACCACGTACTGCCCTGGGCAGGGGATCCCTGGGGGGAGGGCAGTGGCCCTGATAACAGATCCGGATTTCTTTCCAGAATATGGTGACCTTTGGCTATCTTGTCCTCTTCTGGTGTCCTATCTGTTTCTACCTGGCCTGTTCTTCTTTGGTTGTTGAAGAAATTGCCATTCACATGTTCAACGTCGCCTCCAGTATCCATAGAAATGTTGGTAAGATGGTCGTGAGTATTTGTCACACTCATCTCCTCGTCTACAGCACTTGACTCACCATCCTTTAGATGGGATTCTGTGTATTCAGGTGTATCAGATCCAGATGGGCTGGACTCATGCGATGTGTGTTGAGTGGGGTCAAGGTCATACGGATACTGCCTGTGCTGGTGATGCGACCCTGAATCATGGCTTTTGCCGTTTTCGCCATCCCGATTCTGGTCGGAGTTCTTCTTGAACCATTCCGGAACCTCTTCGCCAATTTTCTGACCTTTTCCGACAAAACTTTGTCCTTTCCACTGTCGATACTGCCAGTAAGATTCTGCGTTGTCGTGATAATCGTAATCGTAGTCGACTTTATCTGAGGGTTTGTTGTCCAACGGGGAAGGAGTAACGTCCAGAGCGCTAGCAAACTTTGGCACCAACAGTAGAATCAAGACACTGAAAAGAATCAGCTGGAGACTCGTTAGATTTGCAGTTAAATGATCACCTGATCGACACAGGTTGCGCTTTGATTGGTCTGTATTAGAGGCAACCTTGAGTACATGCTGGGCGCTGCAAGAGACGCCAGAGCATGAAGACCGTGGTATAGAATCAACATTCTTTTGTCCTCCGATCTCCGAGCTACGACTGTGTAAGAATGGAGTGTCTGTGTCCTGGCCTGAGCACTGATTACACTCATGTCCCTGCACGGGCTTTAGGTGAGGGCCATCGTTAGTGTTCACTGCTGCATGACGTGTGCACGGGAGAGCGTGACTGTGGACTGAGCTGACACGTGAACGTAGGAACTGTGACTGCTTCATCTCACATAGCCTGTGAGATCTACTTTGCTTTTCCACCTGTTTAACAGGTTTCTTATAAGGTCGCATTTGCTGAACTTTATAGCAACAGTTGATGGGTGGTCGGTGGAGACAGGGGTCCACCTCAAATGATGTGGACTTCACAGCAACACCCATTATCTGTTGTTAGGGACCGCAGTCTAGAGGATGGTCGGACTGAGGTTACCGTAATGGACAGAGTCTATACAGAAAAAGAACTCGTTGACCAGTATAAATTCTCTCAGCATTGTTAAGAGCTCTCCCCAAACCCGTTGACAGATAACAAGGAAATGACGGCAGGCTCAGCTCTCTGATCTCGAAACACCAAGATGATCACAGTCGGTTGTCAACCCTGCAGACATAAAAACGAAAAGATATATTGCAAATCTTAAAACAAAAAATTAAACGAAAACAGAGAATAGAACCTGGAGGCAAGGTCAGCATAATAATAATCCAATTGGCTTCTTTCCTTTTTTTTTCTGCCCTATAGCGTCGTAGCTGACATAATGACTGTACGAATGTGTTTAGGATAGCACTTCAAAAGTAATACTGTGAAAATAGAGACGAAGAGACATGTCTCATTCCAAGCATCAAAGGGCCAATCAACAACAACAATAACAACAACAACAACAACAACAACAACAACAACAACAAACAGATGTGGCTGAATGTTGCATACTCTCTCTGACCAGCGCACATTATAGTTAAAATGTAAGTATTGTGTATTTATCTTTCATATTATATTGTATTATATTGTATTATATTATATTATATAACATATATTATATTATATTGTATTGTATTGTATCGTATTATATCATATCACGTTATAGTATATCATATCATAACGTATCATGTTACATTACAATATATCATATCATGTTATGTTATGTTACATTATATTATATTTATATTATTGTTATTATTATTGTTAGTTTTGATTAATTAGAATGTCATTTTTCACAAAGTAAGAGAAATAATAGAAATAAGAACATCTTTATAACCTATTTGTTTGGTACTTTTAGCGTTAACACTATGCTCAAGACAGTCTGAAGTAACAGGGAGCGACGTTTGATGATACACTAATGGTTTATGAGCTATCAAGAGCCTGATTTTGAAGGTGGCCTGTTGGAATCTTCCCAGATCAGAGGTGGGTTTTACTAGGGATTGCCAGCTGCTAAGATTCTATGTATAATAGTAACCCTTTCCATATGAAAATGTGTGTGATGTGGCCATGCCACGCTATCCTCAGGCCCTGCAAAGATGAGCTCGCAGGGTACCGTCTCAGGAGGAAGGAGGAGCGGTAGACAAAAGAAGAGATGTACTGACAACATACGAGAGTGGACGGGTCTGGAGCTTAGGGACACTTTGAGAAAATCAGAAACTAAGAAGGAATGGGGAATGCGGATTGTTAGATCTTCAGCGGCGCCTAAAAAGGACAACTACTGGAGTGATGATGATGATGATGATGATGATGATCGATGATGATGATGGTGATGATTTTTAAAAAATTTAGATTTATTTTAAAACTTTACGTTTTACTTTTTTTCATTTTTTAAAGGGTTTTTTATTTTTATTTATTATTTTATTATATCCTCCTATTTACCCTTTCAATTTCTACTTATTTATTTACTTTTCATTTTTTTTTTCCATTTTCCATCCCCATTTGTGAATTATTTGCATTTCCTCCACTTATTAAATATCCAATACCGGTCGACAGTCTTTGTGTTAAAAAAAAACAACACTTCTATAAAATGATGATGATGATAATAAAATTGTCCTGAAGAAGGACCAATTTGGTTAGAAAATTTGGCTTTCAGTATGAACATCAAGAAGAAGTTATTTATATGCGTTATTTGCTTGTTTAAATTGTTTAGTTAGTTGCCGGTTGGACATTCTTTTTCTATTTTATAAAATGATGATGATGATGATACGGAAATAAACAAACACTGGAATATTCAATGTCAGTTTCTAAATGTAAACAGAGAAACATTAGTGCCCTATCTCGAAGTAATAATCTAGTGATATTGATGTTTTCAAGAGACTTGGTACCATTTCCAACATTGCAAAGCCTCGAATTAACTTATTTGGTTAAGACATATGTATTTAACAGATTAACATGGCATTAATAAAGGCCTAGCATCCGTGACATTTACGCTCTCGAAAAATCTTGAACGTAATCTGGCTCACCCAGTGGATTTTTTAAAAAGTAGGACCGCATGTTTGATATCGAAAGAGCTGATCTAGAAATATCAAGAATATCAAATTAAATTTTTCATATATACTATATTGTAAGTTACATAACCTTTTATAAATATAACTATATCATGTTTTACCCATTCTAATCGCAAAGCTTTATTTTTTAAAACTTGTATATTTCATAACAGCACTATTTTCTGATTGAAAAGGTTAAAGTGACATTTGAACAGTAAATGTCCTGTGATATAATGACCCTCCAGGAACAGCGGATGTAATGTTGATCACAATATTGCCATCTAGAGTCGAAACTTATGGCATCCAAAGTGTTAGCGAGGCACATACCCATACATCAACGTCACGTGACGTTTCTGGGAAGAGACCTCGGAAGTAATAATAGACCAAACGGGATCAACGTCCAAATGGATAGATGGATAGACGGATGGATGGACGGAGGAATGAATGGATGATAGATGAATGGATGGATAGAAAATTGGATAAAATATGGATGGATAGATGGACGCGAATGGATGGATGGATTGGTGCATGGATGGATGGATAAATAGATAGATGGAAAGATGAAAGGATGAAAGGACAGATAGATGGATGGAGGAATGGATGGATGGATGGACGGGTAAATAGATGAATGAATGGATGGATTGATGGATTGATAGATAGATGGATGGATGAACGGATGTATGGATGGATGGACGGATGGATGGATTGGTGGATGGATGGAAAGATGAATGGATGGATGAATGGATGGATGGATGATTGAATGGATGGATGGACGGATGAATAGATGGATGGATTAATAGCTGCTGGTTGGATGTACAGACAGATAGTCAGGGAGTTTTTATCTTGCTTTTAGCCTGCACTCGAAATCTGGTAGAAGGACGGATCCTGTTTTTTTTTTGTTACATTTTTAGCCTAACCCTCTCGTTAATGATGTGTCAGATTGGCAGTAACGAACCAAGAAGGGACGGGTCGAAAGAATCAAGACAGTGAGTGCAAAGAATGCAGATCAAATTCACGGTATCAAGTACATCTGAAACAAGACGGTAGTTTTTTAATTAATCCATTTTCCATTAAGGACACGGTATCAAGTACATCTGCATCTAGACGGTAGTTTTTCATCTAATTCATTTTCCGCCACAACGGCCATCACCACATTTTGAGAAAGCCATTTCAAATTCTCAGAATTTAGCTAATGCAACTCAAAACCAAGAAAACTGAAACTCTTTGTAAATCTCCGGCTATCTGGTTTTCAAAAGACACCATGTTTAAAATACTAGAGAGCAAAACTATGATTCCACATGGGTTTGGGTACTGAAAGAGGTAAAGTCAAACACGCTTGTATTTGAGAATGTGGTACCGTTTGGCCGGTGTTTACATGATACCATGTTCATATTCGACTAAGCAAAAACCTAGAACTATTTCAAGATACAAAGAAAATATGTTTCATAATTTCCTTAAAAGTCTTGAAAGTGGTGATGTTAACAACGTAGAATAGATCGTTCGGTCCTAGTCCCATAACCACATCTCCTTGCAATTATTACCACAACCTTGTCACATTTATTCCACCTTAAGTTACAAGTAGGCTCTGCCCAGTGCCAACAAACATGAGGACCAGTAACAATATGTCATAGCTTAGGCTGTAACCCTTGCTCTCAATAAGACCCATCTTAGACGAAGTGACGAAATCCTCACTGTACTTTTACGCTTTTTTCTCTGTTCTTTTTCATTTTCTTTTTTTTTTTTTTTCTTATCTTAAAACTTCCAATCCACAGAAAGTAGGATTATCTCAGTTATACGTGACTACCTCTTTTAGTCGGCAGGAAATTGGAATTTCGAATTTTCCCCGGACAGCGGCACTCCGCCTACTCTTCATCGATTTGGAACTGCCAAGGATGCCTAAACGTGCTAGTGTCACACGGGACCTCCGAAATATGTTGGCTTTTATCCGAGAAGGCTAGACGTCCGGATTCTCTACCCAGAGGAAGCCAAGGGATCGTTGAATCACTGAAAAACATGCAGGTTTTCGATCTTTGTGTCCTTCCAATCCCTAATGGGAGGATCCGCGAGTCGATTCCGGCCACAACCTCACCCACGTGGGTTGTTTCCACCATGAAGCAGACACCAATGCACAAAGCCACGGCGACCCCCTTCTCCCCTCCCTCCCCCCTTTTCCTTTTATGTTACGTCCGGGCATACTAGGAAATCCCGGTGTAAATTAGATCCTTAAAAAGTCTTTATCCCCAAATCTGTAGCAAATGAACACACAACACTTGAAAACTGAGATGGCGATGTCTTGACATCAAAATTGTTCAAACGACATTTGCCCACACAACACGCAAGGATATTTTTGTCCTCTATAAACCTCGAAAATAATTATACCCACGGGCGACGGCAACTTTTCTGTAATGGGAATTAAAAACTTCAGGATAATTGGATCTGGAAAAGGGAAAAAATAAACTGATGAAATGGAAAAAAACAAAATATAGAAAAGATCAAAGGTGCTAAAAATTTCGTCTCCGTAGCATGTCGTCCAAGGCAATCAGGTCTCAAATTGACATGCAAGATGCTAGAGCGGATACAGCTCTTTAAAAAATTATCAGAAGTTGATCACGGCTTATAATGAAGTTATGAAGATTACAAAGAACAAAATTTGTAATGGAAAGTGTTAATTTGATGATCTGTCTAATGCCAAGCTCTCTCTCTCTCTCTCTGTCTGTCTATTTGTTCATGTCTTTTATCTATCTGTTTATCTACCTACATATCTGTCTGTCTGTCTGTCTGTCTGTCTGTCTGTCTATCTATCTATCTATCTATCTATCTATCTATCTATCTATCT
>JBCAUA010077478.1:0-10853 GCA_038406235.1 Peronia verruculata
ATGGATGGACGGATGGATGGATGGATGGATGGATGGATGGATGGATGGATAGATGGATGGATGGATGGATGGATGGAATAAATGGACGGATGGAATAAATGGACTATGGGCTGTGAACTCACCTTGAAGTGATTGACCCGTCCGTCTGCATCAATGCCAGTCTCACGATAAATGCTCATGTAAACCTCATCCGGGATATCGGGCAGCTGGCCAATAGACTTCATTGTTTTCTGGTACTGTTCCTGGCGGACACAAACATAACCAGTAAAACTCTTGTCAGTGCTTAGATTCGATAATGTCTGAGCCACCAGTGTGCCTTCTCTCATGTCCATTCTCTCTGTTATAGACTGAACAGCCTGTATCAGTCTCGCCTGAATTCTGAAATTACTATTTGCGAATTCCCAAGCTGGACCCTCAACGCGCACGTTAAAGAGCATCTAGCAGTTAAAAATTTGATGAAGAGAGGATGGCGACGCCATTATCCTGGCAAAATTTCCAAAGACTGCAAAACTGCAACCAGAAATATCCTCTGATTGCACGGACACACATTTGGAGCCTCGAAAAGCTTACTTTCTTTGACAAAAAGGCTGCTTACGTCATGACAAGAAAGACAAAGACGCCGCTGTGTTGGCGAAATTTACGAAGATGCCAAAAATTCTACCCAGGAATTTTCCTGTGATCTTAGATGCACATATCTTAAGTCGAGATAATGTATCTTCCTATGATCAAAATAATGCATACTTCATCCAAAAAAGATACCTTTCTCCCGGCAAAATTTCCAAAGACTCCAATTTTTTTTTTTTTTTTTGCGATCTTACTGGCACACACTTAAGCCGAGATAAACCTATTATCCTGATATGATCGAATTGAAAGACGGCATACTTTAAGGGGGAAAAGGCGCCTTTGTCCTGGTCAAATTTTTTTATTTTTTTTAATCCACAATTTCGAGCCAAAAGTGTCCTCTGATCTTACTAGCACATGTTTAGAGGCAAGATGTGATTGAAAGTCTGCATGCAGACTTACCAGATAGGTGTTGAGTCTGTCCATAATGTAGCTGTGTGAGAAATAAGTGGAGACCAGGACGTATTTATTGTGGGCGTGAATCAGATTGACGATGATCTGGTCCAGTTGGTCTTGCACATCGGGCTTCAGACAGCTGTCAATGGTCAAGGCTCGTTTGGCGTAGATTTGCTGGCAGAGAGTTAAAGTAAGAAGAGGTTTGTTAAGACAAGGGGACGTTTTGTGGGGGGAAAGGCCAATAGTGGCAAACATAAGATAAAACACATCAAATCTGTGTGGAAAACGTTTAGCAAGATAACGGAAAGGTTCAGAGGTAACGACAGGACACAATTTTGTGAGAATGTGTCAGCCAGAGACGAATGAACAGAGCAGACTGGAAGAAGAGATGAGATGTTCTATGGAGAAATTGAGAACATAACTGAGTGTTTCCGCTGGGCATCATCTACATCATAAATTTGCAAGAAAACCTACAATAGGTTTATGGACTCGAAAACTGCTGAATGAATCCATCTGAAATTTGGCACACAACTTTGTTGCATGTAGATCTGTGTTTCTATGTACATAAGCCTGAAAATAAAAAGCTTCTTATCTTTGACGTTATTCTAAAAATGCGATAATAAGTGAATAATAAACTCGTGAGGGTGCTCGATTCGAACTGTACGTACGATAGTATGACGCGTTTGAAACACGCTTTCTTTGAGTACCGTAACTTTCAGTTTAATCAGCCAGAATATCAACATCCAGGTGCGCATGCTTGCAATGCACTTTAAGTGGCAGGGCTGCTATAGTTAAAAATCTCCCAACGGAGGCCGTGCGTTCTCTTCTAGTAAATGTAAAATGCAGAGAGCTTGTGTTATACTGGACTACGAGTTATGTAAAAGTGACTGTTTATTATTGTCATCATTATTTGTTCCAATATGAATGTTGAAAATCCCACAACAGACTCGCTCTGATCTTCACCAAACACTCCTGACATGTGTTGGCTGGAGCCACTGCCATCGCCTTCAAACCCTGAATGAAACCCCAACATGGGACCGGAAATCGGATCGTAAATAACTCTGATAGAACACCGGGAAAGTTTCTCTATTTTCTCTTCCTGTCCCCCTCAATTATCGTTATTGCAGTAATTAGCTATGTCACAATAACCAATTATGTTGTTGTTGTTTTCTTTTTTTTTAACTCTGAGCAGTGTGTTCCATAATGCAGACAAAGAAGCGAAATGTTTCCTTCTACGTGGAGAATCACAACGTTTAACAAACAGAGCGTACACATATAATCACTGAGAGATTCAGGACAATCTCTTGTTGGATAACTAATTACGGGAAGCAGGGAGAAAAGGAGAGGAGTAGAGATAAAAAGCAACAAACCTGTAGGCGCTCTAAGAGTTCTAAGTGATCCTGCAGGTGTAAGTCTCCGTTATAGATAATAGTTCGCTGAATTGTCGCCTCCAGCTGGGCTTCCAAGGCTGGCAGGTCAATGTCCTCGTCCTCGTCACTGGAGATATTAGACACGGTCTCTGATTGGCTGGACAATGACGTAGTTGCCTCGGAGATCGACGTTGATTGGTCAGGTGATGTAGGTGTTTCTAATATCAATGCCGATTGGCTTGAAGATGGTGCAGAGGATGTCTCCAAACTTGTAGGCGAGTGATTGGAAGATGAAGATGTCCCGGAAGTCAGAAATGAATGGTCGGGGGATGGGAATGCCTCTGGTGTTAAAGATGATTGGTTACAGGGCGACGTGCTTTCACCAGCTATTGTATCTGACAGCATAGTTCTTGATGCTGTAGTCTTATTACAAGATTGTTCAGCAACATTTGTATCCGATGGTGAAAGGATCTCAGATGTGGATTTGCCACTATTTATCTGTCGTTCAGCACAGACAGAGTTAAAACCAGCAGAGGTTTCAGGTTGATGTGAGATGGGTTCGGTTTGCTGAATGAGCTGGTCATGAGAACCAGCGCAGAGAGGATCCATCAAAGAGCCATGACCTTCCAGTTCTATATTCCTATGGACCGACTGCTGAGTTGTTTGCAATGCTTGGTGTTGAGGATTACTGTAAGATTGTGAGCAAAGTTTCGGGCATTTGATATTTGACTGTACGAGTTCCGAACAGACAGGAGTTTTATAACTACCCGAGCTCTTTGGTTGAGTACTGAAAGTATAGTCTTTGTGAACACAGAGGTTGTTCTTCTCAACTGCGCTGTTGTTTGGACTTGTGGACGCATTTGACATGTCTTGGCTGGGATCACTGCCATCGCCCTGAAACCAATTTTTGTTTGAGATGTTGTCAGCCATCTGGTGATTGTTGAAGTTGTTGTTGTTGTTGTTATCCTGCTTTCTCTTGATATTGTTGTTGTTATTGCTAGTGTTGTCGATGCTGTTGTTGTTATCATAGTTTCTTTTATTGTTATTCTCTCTGACGATACCGCATTTGTTGTTGTTGTTGTGGTGGTGGTGATGAAGGCATTTACAGCAACATTCTTTACAACACGACGATCCCGCTGCCTCTGCGTCAACACTGGTGACATTTTGTTGCAGGGAACACTTATCGCGCTGTAAATTTTGAGGAAGTTGTTGCTGTTGGCTGTTGTGATGTTGATAATGCTGTTGCTGTCGTTGTTGTCGAGACTGAAACTGGTCTTGTTTTGAATGTGCATCTTTACTACATACGTCATTAACACTATCTCCGTCAGATTGCACGGAACAAGCACGGCAAGTGATAGATGAATCGCCACTGGTTTTACATATCTTACAAGTATGAACACCATCTCTTGCACTGCTCACGCTGCAGATATCTTTAACACTTGGCATGGCAGCATCGCATAAGCGACAACAACAACAAGAGCTCTGGTTGCCAAAGATGCCACAACATCGAGAATCTTCTCCCCCACAACAGCTGCGGCACGGAGAAACTTGTGAATCACTTCCTCCCTGGTCTGGCGTCCGCTGACTTTTGTAACAGGTTTCCTGGTGTAATGTTAATGAAAATGGTCATGGCGGTTTGAGGAAAACATTTACTGATAACGTTTTGTTATACATGTATTATTATTATTATTATTATTACTATTGCTTTTACTTTTCATCGCATCAACTACAGTGTCAACATCATCAATGTTATCATTTTTTATTTTTTTTTTTTACAGAAATGTCTTAAAAGTTAAGACAGTCTAAAGAACCTGGAAGAAAGTTTATGCACTTAAAGATAGAGCATTCAATATCATTCTCGGTTTATCGGTGGAATCCACATAGGTTAAAACTCAAAGAAACAAGCCCTAGGGCCATGTTGTCAAGGATAAGAAAAAGAGATAAGATAAACCTCGCTCCACATAAACGTGACATGTAACACTGCGTAAAGTCGTCTTTTATTCAGATACATTGTAGAGCTACATGTGCGTAAATCTGCCTAAAGTATGCGCTGAAAGCGATCATAGTTACATGAATTCTTACGGATTACACACTAGTAGATGCCGCAACTCTCTATGTTCCCTCTCTCTCCCCCTCTCTCCTGATTCCTTCTTCTTCTTCTTCTTCTTCTTCCTTTTTTTTTTTTTTTTTCATTTATGTCCGTTTGTTTGCAGGCCTTTAGAATGCGTAATCCTCCAGGATTTTCTTCAAACAATGACTTTAAGTAAATGATTAAGAATTACATGTTAGTGAATTTCACTCCCAGATTTCTTCCTAATCCTCCCCTCCCCCCCCCCCTCCCTCGGCCTTTCTTTCTGATTTGGTCTTGCGCGTCTCGAACGGCATATGGTTCAATCAGTATCTATGTGGTTTATCTATGCCGTGGATGAAATGTATTATGCATGTTACGGTTTATGGACGCTGTATTGAATGATTTACTTGACTTTCACAGGCGTAACGTGCTGCTATCAGTCTGAAGATGGATAAAAATATGGTGCTTTACCCGTGATCCGCAATGAGTGTGGAGGTCAAGGTCGTTGCTATGGAGACAGTGACGACATGTCGCAGGCTGTGACCTTCCAGGTGTGTGATGATTTCTTTGAGATTTTCTTTCCTTGATGGACTTGACCTCCTGGATGTTCCGGGTCCGGACCTCGTGCGTGTACCTGCCCACTTTGATGGCTGAAGGAAAGAGAGAAAGAGAGAGAGAGAGAGATACAAAATGTTTCTGTTGCTGACATAGGGATGAGGTATCAGCTCAGAGATGAGGGTTAATCCATTGACTCGCTGTTTGTTTGTTTGTGTGTGTTGGAGTTCAACGACACATCAGCACGATTACGGCTATATTGTGTCAAACGCGTTAAGATACGTTTACATGTCAGGAAGAAGAGAGGAAAGGAGGTGAACAAAAGACAGGAGCAAAGAGTGAGAGAAGAGATGTCCCCCGCGGGAATGTCGAGGATGGCATTCCATGGGATACACCCCACCGATGGCGGGTTTAAACCGCCTGCAGGTGGGAGCCGATAGCCTACTTATAAACGTTGGACCCCCGCGGGGGGTATCGGCTCGATGCGTTGAATATAGCGAAGCGTAAGATGCTCGCAGATATTCAAACTCACATTCATGATAATTACAGGAGTTGAGATTGATTCCATTAAGAAGTGAATAAAAGGGTGAATGAAGGCTATAAGAGAGAGAGAGAGAGAGAGAGAGAGAGAGAAAGACAGACAAAGAAAGAAAAGAATAATTAGAAAAGAGACAAAAAAGAAAGAGTGACCCACAGAGACAGAATATAAGAGAGAAAGAAAGAAAGAAATGAAGGGACGAAAATCTTTCGTTGTTGTTGTTGTTGTTGTTGTTGTTGTTGTTGTTGTTGTTGTTGTTGTTGTTGTTGTTGTTGTTGTTGTTGTTGTTAAATCTTTCTCATCGATAGTCACCTTCTCTGAAATTTCTATGATTTTATCGAAAGCTTCCATGTAATCAACAAAACATACACATGAAAGAAAATATTTGATGCAACAAACAAACAAATGCAGAAGAAAAAAAAAAGATAAGAATATTAGTGAAATAAGAACAGATATAACAAAAATCCATGAGGAAAACGCAAAAAAAAAAGTGGTCAACAAAAAACAAATGAAAAAAAAAAACGAAACAAGACACACCAAAAAAGAAGAAGAAGAAGGAAGGAAGGAAAAAGAAAACAAAATGAAAAAGTTAGAAAGGAAAACCGACCATGCTTGGACATGCCGAGTGCCTGACATTTTTGAAAACGACAATAGGAGCAGATGGTCCGCATGGGACCTGTGACGTCACAGTCCTTGTTGAATCGACACCGGAAACTGGCACTTTGTCTCAGCGCTCGTCGGAAAAATCCCTGAAAGCAAAGAGCATGAAAAACCTACGTAAAAATTGTGAACAGCATTTCTGACCCTTTACAGCGTAGTCCTTCAAAAAGTTGAGACACTCATAGAGTATTTTTGCCAGTTGAATTTGCAAAAGATCCAAAAACAGACCTTCCCGCTAACAGGAAATTTATTGTTCAAGTTTATTTATATTTTGTCACAAAGCATAAAAATTCCTGTTTCATTTTGGTAGAACAACTTTTGTAAAATGCGCTCGTTTTCATGGCTGAGTTATGAGAAGTTTGAAATCCCTTGTCTCAGTTCCTGTCAGAAATGGAGGAAACTTCCAACAACTGCACATGGAGACAAAGACATAAGATTTCCAGAAATCTAAAAACAATCTTCTGGAGGCATCTTCTCTTTTCTAACAGCTTACACCCATTACCTTACCCTCTTACCTCAGATGTTATTCTGTACCCTATTCGCAAAATATAAATATCTAAATTAAAGTCAGTAATCTTAGTCATTAAAATATATTTCGTCCTATTTTCTAGAGTTTGTAATTACTAAATTAACTCTAGAAGTGTGGAAATGAAAGATATGCTTATTGTATATCACAGTTGTTGTTTGTGCTGGTACAATTTACTGACAAAGTTTACGTGTCATACTGTCTTTAGTGTGACAGCGGTTCCCAAAGTTTTTGCACTCGTAACCCCCTACCCAAAGCTTGAAACCCACACGGCCCCGGCTTTCAGCACCTTGATATATACATTTTATTTTTCGTGGTGGAAAGGAACAGAAACATCAAACAAAAAAATTATTCAAGACTCCTTTCATTATTTTATTAACCAACAAATCAATGTCATCGACCGCTATAACGCACATTTTTCGAACTGAAACAAAAACAGCGAAATGTGCAAGAGGATAAAACATACTGTTATGAGTTAAAATTGATTTTATCCCAAGCCACTTTTATCCAGACCACGCGATCTCCGTGTCAAGCCTTTGTGCCCCCCCCCTTCCCCATGGGGGTCGTGACGCACCGGTTGGGAATCCCTGGCCTAGATCGTCAGAATGACTGAATATAACTATGGAGAAATTAGCACGCCAATGGTTTTGCTTACTAAGGGTAAAATATGACCTCTTACCTTACAGGCCTCACAAGTGTTAACTCCATAGTGAAAGCCTGAGGCCGGCTCGAGGCAGACACGACAAGGTGGAAGTGTCTTGGCCAAAGCTGTTTTCTCCTGTCTCTGGGAGGAAGTTGCTGTCGTTTTCTTCTTTTTCCTTCGCCCATCCCCACTGCCCGGCGTATCCTCTTGGGGCTGATCGCTGGATTCCTTCGAACGCTTTCTGGATGCAATGGATGTTACGGGCGAGGATTTCTCGTCGACTGACACCTCGTCCAGTTTATCGGACTGTGAAAGTCTGTCTGGAGAGATCATATCCTCTGATGATGACGATGAAACAAACGATGAAGACACCAAAGCCAGCTGATGATCTCCTGTCATCGTTTCCAGTGTTTCATACTGTGGTCCAGTGGCCGCCCCATCACTTTCATAAAGAATCTCTGGCTCGTTTAGTTCATCGTGGATAATTTCATCTATCATACTGTTATGCAGTATCGCAGACAACGCCACATTAGAAGTGTCTATGTTGTCCGCTTGTGTTATTGCATACGCCAAAGCGGGATTGTCTGTATTTACATCCAAACTCGATGAAAATCCAAAAGTGAAAATGTCTATATCGTCATCCTCCAGTATTGCTGAGGACGGCGATGTGTACCGTAAGGAGAATGTCGTCATTGCAAAAAAAGCTGGCGACGAAAAAACAAAAAATAAAGGTATTCTGAAAGCAACCAACCAAATATGACACACGACACGATGAAATCAGGCGCTCGTCAAACTGAGCCGACCAGAGAAATCGCAGGTTTTTCAACAGTGAATGAATTTCTGACGCCAAAACCTTCTATATCAATCTGAAAATGCATTTTATAGTTCATTTTACTAAAATAGATCGAGAAAAAGCCCAAAAATTGTAATTTTGTGGCACGGCCTTACTAGGATTAAAAAGAATTTACAAAACAGACGGCCATTTCCTCAACAAAAATCAGCTGCAGCAACAGGTCACCACCATCGTCTTTAATTGCCAATATCGTTACTGCTACATAAGATAGAGTAACCATTTTTTTTCACACACTGAATGGGAAATAAATAATCTTCACATTGATACCAATAACTCTATATGCTCAAAATTTGACGAGAGCCCAATTTCGTCGTGTCGTGTCTCATATATTACATGTGCGTAATATTCTCAGGAAATATTCTCTGGTGACAGAGCAAGAGACTACATTTTCTGAGTCAATTCTATAGACAGTTGTTGGACACCGCTAAACGATGTTGCTGAAACAACTTTTTCCCTGAAATATTGTTGTGGGAATATGGGCTGTTTAAAGTCTAATTTTGCCTTTAACCTTTGCACAGTGATCAAAAAATGCCATTTCAGAGAGTGTAGTGATGCTTCATATTCTCCTTTGATATGGTGAAAAATGTCATAATTGAATCAATGATAAAAATTACCCCCCTGTTAAAGTATGTCCAGCCTGGCAAGAAGATGTCACCATCTCACAATTTGCCTTTGTATCCTTTCGAAGAAGGGCCCTTCCTCCCAGTTTGAAATCTTAACTCTTTAAGAACCAAAGAAGCCTTAAATTCAGATAATCTTTCGATGAGATCATTACATTCTAATAATGTTTTGACTGAATATTGCTCTGCGAAAGAGATTCGTGTTCTAAATTTGTTTTCTTGAGTGAAACACTCACATCTTACTTGAATCGTCTTGGTGCCACCTCTAATATTGTATCAGGTAAGCTTATTTATGTCACTTTGAGCTGTGGTCGGTTAATAACGATACTTACTACATGATTCAAGTCATGTTTATTAACGATCAAAAGATGTTGAATTGAACCAGATTAGATTTCCTTTGGAGGAATGGAGATGAGGCTGTGACAGACGATCGTGAGTTTTTATGAAAAAAGTGCCATGGTGTGATTGTAATTACGGGACAGAAAAACTTCATCGAGATCACCCCCATCATGAGGTTGAAAGACGTATATATAAAGAAAAACCTCATGACCTCATGTTGCAGTGTCAAAGAAAACAGCACTAAGTGATCAGTTTCAATTTAACTGAAGTTGTTTCTGTTTTTCTTATTACGACTCCTTCATCTCCATTTTTTTTTTAACCTTTTCAGTCCTGCCTATAGAACTATGTCAGCTGTTACTCCGACTCCTGACAAACCTATTAATTTGTTGTCTTGGTTAGCACATTCATTGCTTTGGAAGAAACTGCCATTGCATGGGGTTAACAACACTTTTCTACGAAAACAACCTTTAGCCAGTAAATCGATACTGCTATGGTTCATTTTTCGTGAAGTGGAGACTTACAACATTTGGCTTTGCTGGCCTGAGTTGCAACTTTCACCAAACATCTCTGGCACCTGAGACAATGAATTATTTTGATCGCCAGCCAGATTACTTTCCTCCCCCGCATACAAGAAATGTCATACATCTATAAGCATCGTAAAGATCGTTATCTGTCTTGTTATTTGAAATATAGGTAGTAACAATTTCAGAAAATTCACTGTATTTTTTACTATATATTTTTTTAAATTTTTACTTTTAAATTTAATTCTTTTCATTTTATTATTATTGCTGTTATTATTATTATTATTATTATTATCATTATTTTTTTTTATTATTCACATATTTCAAACAACAGGAACTAAAGCAAGTTTTTTTCTTCCTTACCAATGTTTGATTTACACCGCTTCTCCTTGACAAAGGGGCGTAACTTGCCTGGCTGAATGAATGGGTCCTTAAGATTTCAAGCGTCGATTCATCCAGCTAGAATTTAAATATTAAATATATATCTGTATTTGTCTTTCTTTTTCTGGGATAGTGGTGGAATTTGCAAAATGTGGTTAGCCGTAAATGGGGCGGAGCTCATAACCTATAGGTAGAGAGAGAGAGAGAGAGAGAGAGAGAGAGAGATCGCTTTCAGCCATATATTGTATATTTCCACTCCTCATTCACTAGCCCCACCATCACAAGGACGGTCATATGGCCCTAAACACGATATCAGCGATGCTCTGGGGGTAAAAATGTATATAAAAACTTCTTAGCTTTTCAAAGTGCGTAAAAAGAAATTATCATATTTCGCAGGTCAACGATCTCAATTTTAAAAAAATAAGTAGGTTTGCAAGATCGAGATTTTTCTATAGAGGCCGTGGTCTATCTGATCTTTAAGATGATAATATGGTTTTGGGGGCCTCGGTTTTGTACACAGACTCTTAAGCGTGTTGACACACGATGTAAGGGGTCAAATTTATTACCATCAAAATGTATGATCAGTGTAGAGTCTGTGCCTCGGAATGTGTATTTGCGACCGACCAACCGTGTGAAAGATTACAGAGAGAACAGCGGAAGGGAGGCAAAGTGGGGGCGTCATGTTAAAGGGGTAGTGCAACATGAATTCAATGTGTCAAATTCCTTTGTGTTTTTGCCTCAGACGAAATGTTTCAGTTA
>JBCAUA010077489.1:0-10853 GCA_038406235.1 Peronia verruculata
AAACATGATACGTCAAAAAATGACGCCGTAGCTTGTTTTAGAAGGGAACCACCATCGCCCGAATTCGGTCCATAAACTGCGCCGGGGCAGCCTTTACGGCGAGGCGGGTTTTTGTCTAGCGCCGCGCACAGCTGATTGGCATTGCTAATATATGTGTTTATAAACTCATTATCATTTCATGACTTTACCTCTGAATTACGAATGTATGTATTTCCCAATTAAAACAATATGCACCTAATCTCTGTGACTTCACCTTTCCAAATCATTTAAAATATCATGACTATGTTTTGACTATTAAAAGAAATGATCACATTCTAAACATGTTGACTTCAAGCGTTCACTCACTGAGCACCAGCACAAGCACAGGTAATCAAGCGCTCACTCACTGAGCACCAGCACAAGCACAGGTAATATGTCCAGCTCATAGCCTGACAGCTGATCTCTCAGCCCGGGTCAAACTGGTCATTAACTAAGTGCTCTGAATGGAACTGCTGTGGTTTCTCATAAGACAAATACCTTATATTTTAGGGAGGACCTCTAATTTTAGAATTTCAGCACAGTTTTAAATAAAGCTCTAAATGCTATATAACAACAATAAGCACACGCGCACGCACCCACACACACACATTCACTTCCACAGTAAGACCTGGGGAGCCAAGTCTTTTTCCTATAGCTAGAACAATTTCTCAGTCTATCACAAATAATTATGACATGATGCACTGATGAAAACTATCAAAAATTAACACAAACAAATAAATCAAATCAAATCTAAAAAAATAATAAACAATTTGCAATTCTATCTTATTTGGGGACAGAGAATGCACGAAGTCAGCAGGGCTGGTGAAGATGAGCACAAAGGAGGAAGCATTACTGTATTGATCTCATTGACTGCAGCAGTACAACAAAACAATAACTGATGTCCACAACTGCCACATGACTTTCTATTTGGGCCAATGGAACACTTTTTTCTCCCTGCCACATGACAGACTGGTTACTTCTGCCTCTCAAAAAAGCCCACCGATTTCCCATTGTTCTACCCAATTTGTCCCTTAACGTACCCGCAACGGCGGCTGGGACAGTTCTGTTGAGAGCTGTGACTGTAGCCCGGGCAATGTCCTCGGCTGTGTATTTCTTGGTGCAGCCTTGTCCAGCAGTCACCATGTTGGGCTTCAGGAGGGTGCCTTCCAAATACACATGGTGGTCAGCCAAGGCCTTGTACTGGAAAGCCAAAACCTGTAAACAAAACCAAACATATTCTGTGAGGCAGAAAAAAAAAAAAAAAGATATTGCTACAGCATTTTTTTCAATTATGTTTTTTAAACTGATGTCCTCAAAACCCATAGAGGCCATTTGCTCTAACTATAAACATAACAACCAAAATATGACATCCCACACTAGGCTCTGCTGGAATAAAGATTAAACAACACTGTTTGCTACAGCTACAGCGGTGGTTGTGCAGCAGGGGAGATGACACCGACCGCCTTTTTTCTTTTTTTTTTTTCTCAAAGGTCTGAGAGTGATCAAGGTCAGGTCAGGTCAGGCTGGTAATGAAAGGTCATTACAAACTCCATACTCTACAGGGCTGGTGAGAATTCATGACTCTCTTATCAATATGATGACTTTATTCTTGTTAGTGTGTTATTTTACCTCTTAACATGCTTATTTTATTGTCATTGTATTCATAAAATCTAACTTAACTCTTTGCCTACGTAAAGCCGCACACTGCGCCAGGAAATTGGTCGTCACTGGATGTAAAGCCGCAATCTGCGCCAAATACAATTCTATGGAATAACATGAAGTTGTAGAAAAATCTGGCCAGTTGTCAGTAGACAATTGTGTTCATAGTTTCCGTCAATGGTGATACAGCATGGTAAATTTAATTGTGCGAAGTTTTGGTTAGTTTTTTACTTTTTTTTTTTTGCCTGACGTAGCCTAGTCTTCCAGTGGGCGTCATCCGCAGAGACTCTCTGGACAACTATTTCAAAAATTCATAAAAAATTTATTTCTGGGCAGAATTTGTTCAAATTTGAGCTACATGGAGTGTTTACATTCTTCTTTGATTGCATTGGATTACAACCCTCTTGAGTGTTTATGTTTCTGATATTTGGCTTGTGTAAGTACAAAACTGTTTTTAATTTTTTATATTTTTCTGTCTTTACTCACTTCTCAAGCTCACAAATCTTATCCAAATGCTTTTCTATTAGTATGATTGTATTCACTGTCCATTTCCCTGCAATTTGATATATGGTTGTCATGTAAAATACATTGGAGATTGCATTTTATTGCATCCATCTCAATTTCAGTTGTTGCCCTTCTTGAAAATTCCATCTGAAAGGGGAAATTAATTCCATAAGCAAAAGAGTTAACAGTAGGTTCACTAACTTTCCACATCTGTGTGCTAATAAGCATATCAACAAAAATAACTCACCAGTCAGTCATGAATTATGCCCCACTCTGTACATGTCTACTTACAATTTGAGATTATTTCTATAGCAATGTTGAAAGTTCCTAATTGATGTATCTATTTATTTCCCTTTTTTGCTCCGAACAAACAACTATGGTTGGACGAATAAATAAAGAGCTATACAGACAGGAGACAGTTTGAAGTTACCTCCTCTGTGACTCTCTGTGCAGTTTCCAAATCATGGTCACCGTCAGGCAGCACCTCGGGTTCTACAATTGGCACCAGACCATTCTGGAAGACAGATATAGGACAGGGATGAAATATCTTTGAGTTGTGACAAGCATAATTCAACACAGACTGAAGGAAAGACATACTGATCACACGCATGGACTGGCGCCTTCAGAACAACACAAAAAGCCCCTGAACTTATTCTTACGTAAGTTAAGGTTTCAATGGAACCAAAGACTCTGCTCACCATGCTCTACAATGGAACTCCTCTACAAACCCTAACTCTACAAACAATATCAGAGACAGAACACCATGGACTCAGCCATTCCTCAAACTGAAGCCACCACAAAGAAAAAAAAAATATGAAATTTTTCAATAATTAATGAATTTTTAACACAAATACTCAAATAGCCTTTCTTTTTTTTTTTCTTTTTTTCCTCTGAATGTCAATTTACATTTATATTTTAGAGTTGGAAGCTCTGCAAAATATACAGAAAAAGTTTGGAAATTGTGATCTAGTGACAGGACCTAGATTAGGATTAACCTCTTGAGTGCTCAATAAAAATTATTGGAGCTGAAGAATAGTAAGATATAAAATTCTAGGAATTAGTGTAATGACACATGAACTTTTGAAGTGCAATTTACAAACAGAAAATATCATTTTACACCAAGAAAATTATATATATTCTGAATCAGGATTGGATAAGGATTGATTCTGAATAAGAAAGAATTTTGTAACTTGTATACACCTCAAATTAGAGGTCAATTCACCAATAAACGTCCACTTGCAACTATCTGACGAAAATTTGTTATTTTAATTTTACTGCTCATGACCTAGATTCCAGATCTATATATATATATATATATATATATCTAGATCTATACACCTGGCTATATATACCTGGACTTCAGGCATTTTACATTTCTAGATCTAGATCTAGAATAATTAATAAAAATAATACACAAACACGCCACACATACGCCACATCCCTCTTCCATGCTCACCACTCATCCCCTTCAATTCATCATGTAGGAGACACAAAATACAGAGATGATGTGTTTTCACAAAATGTCGAAAAATTTCCTTAGACACCCCCCTCCTAGTTACGTAAGAATAAGACACAAAAAAATCGAGGTTTCATGCTAGTTTTCACTGTTTTTGAGAGAAGTCTGCAACCTTCACAAAATCCTCGGATGGGATTATAAAATTACACAACAAGTGGTAATTCCGAGAACTAAAAATGATCCCACAGGCAGTGCCGTCATCATAATCAACAAGTGTAAGTAGATTAGATCTAGACCTAGACTCTCATTTCTTAGCTCTAGAATCTCCATCTAGATATAGATCACGAACAGCTGCCCACTAGTTTTTCCAAGATCATGGGCACATTATTTGTTGTCAGTTCTCTAAAATGCTGATTTTCTATCAACGACTCTTGCACGACTGCATGTTGTCGGATGTGAGGAAGTCAACGTTACGAACTTCGAGCTCGATCTTCAAACAGTCGCCGAAGAGTCTGACTATTGATTAGATCTATCGCCTAAGGTACGAGGATAACACTTCCGTACTTCTGGTTTTCACTGTCCTTGTACAATTTTGTATCATAAATTATTATAGAACTGCGATTGTCTCATGGATTCAGTGACAGTCTGCAGCTGATTGGCCAAAAGTAGGAAAGTCAGTGATGACCAAAAAAAGTAGAATTCCGACTAAGGCAGAAGTCTGACATTCTTGATAATAACAACAACTGTTATTGGCAGAATCTGTGCTCCACACACAACCAATGTTATCTGCCTGATATAATTTGTTTATAGTTTATATCACTAACCTCAAACTATTTTCATTAAAATGCTGGAAATTTCTATGAATGTCAGTCTACACAGTCCAGTCGCGCGCGCCCGCGTGTGTGTGTGTGTGTGTTTTGGAAACCGCTGAGGGGAAATGATTTTAACCATTACCATCGAATTTGGCATGGTCAAATTAGAGGAAACAAGAAAAAAAAAAAAAAAAAAATCGAAATCACTCATGGTTGCTATGGCAACGGCCACCATCTTGGATTTTCCTAGGCAATAATGCGTAACTCAACTTCTATAGGGCAGAAAACACTCAGAGGACGAAAATTGCATTTTTTACGTTATCATTACATATAAAATTGTTCTGCAAAATTTTTATTTATGTTTTTCAGTTTTTTTATGCTTACAGATCCTTTCCACGTTCGTGTTAACTTTCGTGTTTGGATGCGAATTTTTGGCGGGCAGACGCGGAAGCGAAACATCATAAGTATAAGTGATTTACTTCCGTGTTTGAAATGTAAACAATGGAATGTGGGGCGGACGCGGAAGCGACATGTCATAAGTGGTTTACTTCCGTGTTTGAAAAGTCAACAATAGAATGGCGGGTGGACGCGGAAGCGAAAAGTCATGAGTCAACGATCTATATGCTATTGTTTTAACTGTGTAAGCAAGGAAACCGGCAAATAGTGTTTTTGTGTGAAAATGTGTCTTTTTGTGTGCGAAAGTAAGCGAAATGCGACAACACACATTTCTCTTTTCAGACACCATGAACAGTAGCACTCTGAAAAATCAGGTGGTTGAACTTATTCACCGCAAAATTGGGTTTTTCAAAGAAAAGAAGTACTAGTTTTACAAAAAAGCTAAGAATCAATGAAAATTATTGATTATATGTCCCACCCTGACAAAACTGAAATCAGTACATTTTTCTTTATACTATGTTGTCGCGCTAAATCGAAAGCCCGACGCTCTTTCTCGTGTGTAAAAAAACGCACTTCCGCCCGTATTGTCTGGCGTTATTTACAATCGCAACAGGCATTTCTTTGCCATTCATTCTTGGATTACCACCGTGGAAGGATTTTTACCTGTTCGGATGGATTTTTGTTTGTGTTATGTGCATATATTCAACAGAGTTTTGGATAATTCTGATATAAAAGGTAAGAAAACTTAGTTAGCATCCATGTCGTCGTTTGCGTTCGCCATTTTACAATTCGCGGCGAAGTGCTAGATTAGGCCCCCATGCGGACGACAATTCGCAGTTTAGATGGATTTTAAGGAGAATGCATTCACTTTTGATCGATAAATGTGAAGAAATATGAAATTAGATTAGGATTAACTGAAGAAGACCATGGATTTTAGGTCTAGATTGTTCTATCGAGGCGATTTTCAAAGCGTGATGCGTAAAAATTGCTTTTATAATAAAATGGTCATTTACATTTCCTGAAATTGTGTCTATTGTGAACTTCAGATAAAAAAGTTGTCTGCCCTTGTTTATTTGTTACATAATGTCTTATTTTCCCTTCATTGTGATTAATATGACAAAGATAACCTTAGTTCTGCATCCCTGAAGCTGATTAACAGGTTCATTTTGCCTATAAGACCAGCAGGTAAATCTTAATCCAACCAGATGATTTTCAGTAAAATATATAGGTGGGTTCCATTTACACTAACTTTCTCCCCTTAAGAGGTGCCTGCTGCTTCCAAAAACCAAATTTTCTGATTCTCGGAATCTTAATCTAAATTTTGATACCAAACTTAATATGGGCAATCAATTTTCAAAATGGTCAATATTGTGTCTGAGAGGGAAACATTGCTTGAGTCTGAGTGTTTTCTGCCAAGGGCTCTGAACTTTACCAACCAATGTGCTTTTAATGAGCCATTTTGACCATCAGCCAAAGTACTTCCCTTTGCCCAGTACAAGAGGTATAACATAAGCCTTGTAAAGAAGGAAAATATCACTTTTTTGCTGGTTACGTGTCACAAAAAATTCTGAAAAATTCACCATATCATGAAAATGTTTTTTTTCTTATTATGATAATTTTTTCAGTTTTCTGCACCATGTGTTGCAAATGACAACAGAAAAAGTGATTTTTTCCTTCTTTGCAATGCTTGTCCTATACCTCTTGTACTTGGTAAAGAGAAGTAACCTAGCTGGCTGAAAAAATGGCTCATTCATGGCTTTCTTGGGGGCCACAGTGGCCGTGTGGTTATGCGTCTGGTTCATTATCACGCCTGATCTGTACCCGCCACTTTCTCTCAACCTTCATTTTTTTTTTTTTTTATGGTTGGAAAAAAAAAAAAAGAATGCCAGGACGATTCTCGGCTTTTGTTAGTCGCAGTGGCCGTGTGAATAGACGACTGCTCAAGATATGTTCACGAGACCGCGGGTTTGAGTCCTAGGTCTGCCGTCGGAGGAAGGAGGGATTCGATGTTTAGAACCTAAATTTTTTTCGGTGACTCAAGGGTCCCCTGGCTTCCTCTGGAAAGGGAAGTCCGAGGTCTAGCCTTCTCAGATAAAAGCGATTATATTTCGGAAGTCCCGTGCTTACATAAAGCATATTAGAGAGTCATTGGCAGTCAAAAATCGATAAAGAATATGCGAAGATGCCGCTGTCGGAGTAAAATTACCAAATTCAAAATTTTTCTTAATAATTCTTACCAAAAACAAATAAACAAACAAAGCAGCCACTATTTTCTTAGGGGTGAAAGATTTGAAAAAAGCAAACGAGACAAAACAAAACAAAAAATGGCTTTCTTTTTCGTGAATATGACAGAGCGAGCTGTAGCGACACATTGAGTTTACACAAACCGACAGTGAAATAAGAATGTATAATAATCTTGGCCTCATTCATAGACTGCGTTCATGCAAGACAAAAATGTCGGATGGGGACTTCTCTGTATCTTGGTTGTTGGTAGGGGATGAGTAAAATCTGACAAGCCATTGCAATATCGTTGAAGTTAGTGACCATTCTATGCGACTGATTGGTCATTTTTATTTTGCTGTAAACTAGTAAACTGTGTTACCGACTGGGATTATTACAGTCATGGCTGTTTCTTCTGTCTCTCTCTCTCTCTCTTTCTCTTTCTCTCTCTCTCTCTCTCTCCCTTCAAACTTTTTAACCTTTGCCGTTCTCACTCCACTTTGCCGTCTTTGTTTGTTTGCATGTTTTTATATCCTTAATCTGTTTCTGTCAACTGTCATCAGTTTTGTCACCGCATTTATAATTAATTAGGCTATGTTAATGAATTTAAAAATAACATAAATATTGTTATTGTTTGTACTCAGTGCTGCTGTCGTTATTTATCTGACCATTCCATCTTGTTGTTCTTTATTATTATTATTATTATTATTATCATTATCACTATTATTGTTCATTTCTTCCGTTCAGATCCTACCCTATTCTTATTCTGGATTTAAAACTGTCTCCGTTTTTTCCTGTGCCGACAAATTCATTGTAGAATAGTTTGATATGCTGACTGGCCACGCCTCTGAGCATGTGATATGGATGTATAAAACTAAACAACAGGGTCTGAGAGGGCAGAAACATGGCGCACTATGTTGTGGATCATACTTTGTTACTCGTATCTTTTCGCCTCGTGAAGTTACAACCATCTGCCATCACTACTGTCAGCTATTTCGTGCATATGACAGAAACGTCATTTTGACTTTAAACAGTCTGCATTTGGATAACTAAAATTTCTGCAGTCAAAACAAATAGATTAACTGTCCTTGTCTTTTGAATCTTTTCCTTAGGGTAATGTTATCATACCCAGATTGACCAAAAACAGAAAGAAAGAAAGAAAGAAAGAAGGAAGGAAAGAAAGAAGAAAGAAAGAAAGAAGAAAGAAAGAAAGAAAGAAAGAAAGAAAGAAAAAGAAAGAAAGAAAGAAAGAACAACAACAGCAGTATCAGCAGCAGCAGCAACAACGGTTGGAAAAAAAATCGTGTTTTTGAAACAACAACAGTCTTTGCGCATTCATACTAGGCTAGTCCTCAAATTTAAATTTGTGACAAACAATTTTGTTCTCCGATAGTGGACTACAAAAGAACATTCAACCTATGTGTTCAGCTATGGATATTCGTGTCGCTGACAAATCTATATAGCGTAGTATAACTTATACAGAATAATCATTGGGTTTTTTTGCCACAGTATTATCAGACAGCTCTTTGTTAAAGTGATGAGAATGAGATGATAGACCCTAATAAACCCAAAGAAATATCTTTTAACAGATCTGGTCAACTCCTAATATGGAAATGATATTAATGCAATATTTTTCGTTTATTCAACAAAATGGCATACAAAAAAAAAAAACAAAAACTCGTGCGCTGAAACCAAAAAGTGTAGCTACATATTCATGATGAGACATTCATTCTGTCGAAATCGAATTCCACAAACATGTTATTCTCTTAGTTAATCTTAATTTCCAGAGTTGGATCTAATACCACCTTCTTTCATCATACTCTCTAAGATCAGCATCATCCTAGAAATTATACTGTGCCTTTCCTAGCCAGCCACCCAGCCTCTCATTCACTCATCAACCATTTGTATTGGTATTAGTTCTAAGATGGCCAATTTGATTGCTGCTTTTTCTTCACTCTCCTCTCTTGCTTCAGCTCCACCAGACCCCAGCTTTACATGAAAAAACAGCCCAGGGAGCTGTTCAGTAACTAGGGTTAATAGTTCGATGTTAAAGTAGCAAACCTGCCCCTTCTTCCTGCGCGATACCTGTCGAACCTGACTAGTGACTGATTTGCAATTTTCCATGACCAGGCATAAGCTTTATTCAATTCCGACTACAGGACTCTTTGCCTTGGGTATTAGTATTACAGACCGTGATGTCGTCACAGACTACACTGCGCGAGGAGAGTGGATGATATTGACATATTTCACTCATCAAAGACCTTAACTTGCAGATACCGATCTCGCCATTCTGAAGCCTTTGGAGGAGGAGTCAGAACTGATGTACAGATGAAGCCAAGTAAACAATGTGGTCACGGGAGAGGGAGGACACAAAACTCCAACAAACATTTCAAAATCGTTTTCTTGCATATGATGCTAGCTCAACAGACAGACTAGACGTCCTAAATCTCATTCTGTTCACATTGCACGTGTGCACTCTTCTTTTAACAAGATGATAAAATTTACTTGCCTCTTTTGATGCCACATTGGATGCACTGCGTCATAAACAATAAAAACAGTACCGGTATGGATCTTTATTGCGCATCTAACTGATCTAACAATATTTTTTTTTTTTTATTATCTATTACATGTCAATAAGAAAGGGGAGATAAGCAGGCTATCCATTTTTTTTTTTTTTTCAAAATAACAGTAGCTAATAGTTTCCTACGGTATTTACTGTTCGATTTCAGCCATCACGTTGATGTTCCTGAAGATCTGTAGATCTGTAACATAATCAACATGATTCCTGAGTTAAAAATTTGAGGAGCCAGCCTTGTTCAAAAACGATCACGTGATTCATAATTTCATCACTCTTTAAGCTCCTCTCATCTCACATTCAGAATGATTTTTTCCCCCTGGCATTATTAAATTGATCAATAGCTGTTCACAATCTCTGCTGGTAATTCAATATCTTATCTGACTTTCTCTCAAACTTGACATTTCAGGCCACTTGGGGAAAATCTTTAGCCACTCCGGCGCGAAAGAATAAAAATTAAAGTGATCGTACTGTGTGCACATGTGTGTATGTGTGTGTATGTTTGATTGTTTGTGTTGAGATTTAACGATACATCAGCACGATTACAGCTATATTGTGTCAAACACGGTAAGATACGTTTACACATCAAGAAGAAGAGAGGAAAGAAAGTGGGACAGAAGACAGGAGCAAGAAGAGAGAGAGAGAGAGATGAGATGTCTCCACTGGGATGTCGAGGATGTCACTCCATGGGAGACACCCCACCGATGGCGGGCTTTACATCGCCTGCAGGTAGGAGCAAAAAACCTACTTATAAACTCGGACCCTCGTGTGGAGTATGTATTATTATGTGTCTCTGTGCGTATTACAAAGACGGAGAGTTAGGGAGAATAGCACAAAGTGTCAACCACAATCATCTCCTGCTTATCGCATTTCATCACTTTAAAACATTCCCTAAGAGAACTGAAGATCTATAATAATGTGAAGAACGCTGTACTGTTCAGAAAGAAAATTGCAACGTTTATATTATTTCTTGGAAATTGAAGTTTGAATTCAAGCCATTTCTTTGGACGACAATATCCGTTCCCTATCATCTTTCTGGGTTGGACAGGTAAGCCTCAGAACTAAATCGCTGGATTGTAACTTTCAAACAGTAAAAGCTGGACATATGTTGTTCTTCCTCCTTTGTGGGTTAAAAGCACTTATCTATCTATCTATCTATCTATCTATCTATCTATCTATCTATCTATCTATCTATCTATCTATCTATCTATCT
>JBCAUA010077500.1:0-16907 GCA_038406235.1 Peronia verruculata
ACTTCCGGCTTTTTTGTGAAAACAGTTTGACATCCCTGTTTTGTTATTAATGTCGTAAAAATATTGATGTAATTCTTGGGTTTCGGTATGGTTTGATAATCCTTGAGCAACATTCTTCACTATGTTTCAGTACCACAGGAATTAGTTTTTTCATACTCTAATAATGGCTAAATTTTGCTGGAATCATCAATCTACTGTAGAAATTGCTTTTATTTTTTTATGCTGTCTTCAAATGAGATTTTCTGGATTTATGTATTTCTGTTTCATTTCAGAGCATTGTAGCTGAGGACTTGTTTGAGTTCTATCTGGATTATTTTCCCCACCTGCGAGAAGCCAAAGTACATGAAAAGTAAGATATATGCTATTTCTCTTTAAATTTCTCGGCGCAAAGATTTTGTGTCGTATGAAGATCTCAAAGTTTGAGTTTGTTTGTTCTTTGCTATTACCATTTTTATCAAAAAGACATTTGTTGAGACATAGTAAGGTCTCATTATACTAATACAGACATCAGTTTCTTGAGCAATACACTAGTATGTACGAACAAAAAATATCTAAGTTATTTAGCAACTTTATAAGACCTTGAAAGGTAGGGTCATGAGATTTTGTTGGATATTTTTTTTTTTTTAATCAGATCAGGCTTTGATTTTGTGAAGACCTGGCTCAACTCACCAGGCTGGCCACCTTACAGTCCTGACCTGTCGGCCCACAACGAACTGACAGAGCCAGCAAGAGCAGCAGCTGAACTTTTTGTCACCAGTGCCACGGTGAGGGTCTTTGAGTTCTATAATAAACATCTGTCACTCCAGATATTAGATTTAAACTGCGAAATTATGTGAGGCACCATATATATAAATATTTCAAAATGAAATGTAAACATCCAAGCTATATAATTATATCTTTGCTTTGTCACAAGAAAAATAACTAACTGCCTTCAGGCAATGTCAACAGGAGGAGCAAAAAAAAAAAAAATTCATTACGTGATTTTGGCTTGTGTGACAGTCTCTGTGCCAAACCTGAGAATACAGTCTTGGATGATGAATACAGTAGAATGTGTAGGACAATTTTCAACCCAAGATTTATAGAATAGAATAAAATATGGGAAACTCTATAATTAGAAATGTGGAGTAAATTGGTTTTTCGTACGACACTGTGGACACGAATCCATATATTATGTATAATTTACTTCCTGAGTTGTTTGATGGACATGTCATCATTCGTCCTGGGGTCACTTCTTGGATGAAGCTTGATTCATTTCTGTAAACACATTTCACAGGGTGAGGTTCCTGATGTGAAAACTTGGGGTGCTTACCAGTTAATTTACTTCCTGGACTGTTTGGCTGAGAAGTCACCACTTCCACCTGAAGGGGTCCAGAGGCTGATCAGTGAATATCCTTTCCTGTCCACATCACAAAATGCTGAGGTGAGACAAGCAAACATATCCTGGGAGAACTTGAGAGATTTAACCCTTAAAGTATTGATAGAAAGTGTTAAAGTGTCCGGATTTCTGTGCTGAAATATGCTTCAGTTTAACATATCTATTTATAACGTGAAAATATAATATGAAAGACTGTTTGCCACACTGCATGTTGTTGGGACAGAAATTTCAGTCAAGCAGTGAGAATCTTGTCTGAACGAAGTTGGCTCCCTCATTCTTGTGGGTTGAATATGACCTGTTATAGGTTGATGTGGACCTGAACTTGTGCACCTTATGGGTGTATGAACTCATGTAGAAGTGTCAGCCTTCACATTGCAATCTTCTCAGTTGTAATTGATAAGTTTACACTTTGTAGCATTACACTTTGATTTTGGCTGTTTGCTTTACTGACAACTCTCTTGTCATAGCATGAGAGCACAGATCACCTTCAACAATCACATGAAATCTGAAAACAATTGTTCTTTTTTAATACCTTTCTCCGTATCATCCAAGATATCGCATCGGCATTGTTATGTAGTCCATTATTGTTTACACTGCATCCTTTTCATGTTTCTAAAGCATCAGATTGCCTTCATAGGTGAGATCATAGGCTTTACTCTGTATTCATTTGCTTTACTGCAAACTGACTTTTTTTTTTTTTTTCCATCAGAGCATCAGATTTGCTTTTCAAAACCTGCAGACTCTTCCTCTGATTTGGACCTTCTGTCCACTCATGTCTTTGTGCAAGCTTCTCGGTTTTACCTCACATCATTTGTTTTGCAAATGGTGGTACCATCATTACTGAATGAAAAACTATACAACCTCTCTTGAACAGATTACTATGAATGGAATATTTCACATTAAAAACTTGAAACTGGAGAATATGTGCAGTTTCCAAGGAAATATAGGATCATAGCCTTTTCTTTGTGATATATAATCTGTAGCATTCAGGAAAATCATGTCACCTAGTGGGAGATTTTACAATCTTCATTGACCATCTGACTATTTAGTATATTGATTACGTAGTTTTCGCTGTATCGATGATTATGTAGCTGTAACTACATGGAATTCAATATATCATTTCACGGAATGAAGGAGTTCCTACGCTTTCACTTAGGGACAAGATTATATGGTTTCCTTCAAATGGAAAAGTTATGAATTTTTCACGGAATTGATGAGATGATTGTGAAGTCATAAGTGCACAGAGCACAATATCACCCTTATGCAAGATCATATGTCTCGCAGCCAGTCAAAATAAGACGAATGTCGAATTTTCACCATGTGGAGTTTTTGGTATCATTTAAAAGTTTATTTCATCCCCTTTCAGGTGGTGTAAAAAGTTTTGAGGTAGCTTTATTCTAGCCAGAGATGTTGCAGTTTAAAGAGTTAAGCCAGAGCCCCCCCAGCAGTGACCGAAATTCCGGGAAAATTGAGTTTAAATCAACGGTCTAAGGCATAAATCTACATACTTTCCTTCCATTAAAACCTGATTTTAATGAGGAAGTGATTATAAATCGAGTGTAAGACGGATCCTATCATGTTCAGAGATGAATGCACTTTCAATTTCTGCAATAAAGAAAAATTTCGATGTCAGACCCCCTTCATCACATTCAAAGCCTGATTTCTCGGTTCTATTCCAGCAACTTACGTCTATTTCAACGGGCCGCAAGACATATCCACCATTACTGACAGATTATAAAATATAATTTCCATTCATTGAAAGATTATGACAGTTTTTGACAGCAGGCAATAATCTGATATTGATTGATTGGTTTGTTTCAGATCAAACTGCGCTGGTGTGAAATTGTCATCAAGAATGACATTCAGGAAAAGTTTGATGATATTCGTGCTTTCCTGCACAGTCAAGGTAAATTATTTGATAATCACTATTATCAAGCTGATTGTTACACATAAACACTAACAGCTTCAGTTTGTTCTGTCATGCTATTTGTTAATGAATGATTGATAAATCAAGTCTCAAATGCACTGTCCTTTTGCCTATCTCCTCTGTACTTGTCCCTATCCAGCCAACAGTAATTTACTTTAACCATGGCTTGTGGCAGTTTGTATAATGTACATTTATTTTCATTTTAACTGGATAGCTTTCATATTTGAATTTGTTTCTTCACCAGTGTCTATTAAGTTGATATGAAAACAGCATTTAAAAAAAATATATATATTTTTTATTTTTTTTGCATTATCATGGGTACCCAGTATCAGCACAAAAACTCATAATACTAAGGTGATTTTTGAGAACAGTGTGATGTTAGGATTCTACCTCAGAACTTTTGATTCAGAGACCAACACCCAACACTCAACACTGACACCATATTGTGAGCATTAAAGAAAAGCATGTCCAGGAAAAAGTAGAATCAGATATTCACACACCATTGAAAATGTTCTGCATCCCTGAAGCTGATCAAGTACATGAAGCCCTCCATGTCAGTTGCTATGTTTATAATTATCTCCACAGGCAAACAAAAGTACACCAAACCACTGTACCAGGCCATGATGAAGGGCTCAGAAGCTGCCAGGAAGTTTGCTGTTAAAGTCTTTGAGGAAACCAAAACCTACTTGCACATCAATGTCAGGGATTATGTCATCGAGATTCTGGAGAAAGGAGGCTGCATCGGCTAAGAGGGAGCCAGAGGGCACCATGACCATCAACAGAATTGTGTTTGGAATAAGGAGGAGATCAGGAAGAGAGAGAGAAGAAACCTTAAAAAGATGAAGAGGAATCAAACAATGTTAGGATGATTTGAAGAATATAAAAGAAATCAAACAATAGGAGGAAGACGTTAGAATTAAAGAGAAATGGAACAATGTACAAAAGACTTCAGAAACAAAGAGAAATAAAATAATATGGAGACTTGAAAGATAAGGAGAGATCAGAATCAATATGAAGACTTGAGAAATGAACAGAAACCAAATGCTATGAAAGCTTGAGAAATAAAGGGAAATGAAACAAAATGAAGAAGTAAGAAATAAGAAGAAATTAAATACTATGAAGATTATTTCATGGTTGGAAAACCACAGCTGATAATGTTTTTTTTTTTTTGTTTTTTTTTTTTATTTCCTTTTATAAAAATTGTAACCTTTTATTTTATTTTTCTTTGCTTCATTTATCTTAAATTTTTTAGTAGTGTAAATTTTTGCAATGAAGAAAAAAAAGTTGAAAAGATTGGATATATATTTTGCATAGATGTCATTTTCAGTTTGTTTGGAAGAAAACTTTCATCTAAGACTTCTGATCTAAGGATATGATTCTAAAACTTTTAAGATCTGATTTTCTCAAACCAGTGAGTCTGCACAGAGTCTATTCTGTTTCTTAAATAAAAATTTTAAATTTTCATTGCTAAAATACCTGTGGACCAATGGAAGTGTGTCAGACATATCAGTAAATCTCTTAAAGAGATAACAGAGATTTTAATTATATGTTTCAGAAATGTTGAATATTAATGATACGAAACTCATTCAGGGCTGAGCCAACATTTGGGAACACCGATATTTATTGAACAATATTACTGACAGACAAGAAGGCTTTGGTTGATTTCGCTAAAAGTGTTACAAGCCAAAAAATAACCATTGAGTTTTGTAAAAAAAAAAAAAAATGTTTCTGGTCAGTGGTCTGATGAAAGTTTAATTTCATTATTTTGCTAAAAGAGTTATAATTTTGTTACTGAATAAAAAAGTAGGTAGTTTGTGATAAAAGTTGTATGTAGCAGAACAAGAGGGTAAATGGATGCAAAATTTCTAAATTTTGTCATCACACTGAATGACTTTGACAGATCCATTTAGCAAATATATGTTTTTGAAGAATACTTTGTATCTGTAAGCTTTTTAGATTACCAGTTTGCCTGTGATACTCAAAGTCGACACAAAAACACTAGATAGGAATAAGTTTAAAAAAAAAAAAAAAGAGTAGATATTGACAATTTGCAGATCTGAAAGAATGTGAAGAACATCCAGTTTCATAATTACCTCAGGGAATGATTAAAAATCATAAGAAACAAAACCATCAGACATATCCATTTAAACACTTTTCTATTTCAGCTTTAGCCTATTGGCTTCAGGATTTTTAATAGCTTTAATTATTAATATCATTTTTAACCATATATTTAAAGAGAAATATTTTAACATGTTTGAACCAAACCACTGTTTATTTGTTGTTCTTCATGAACTGAGTTTGTGAATCTACGTATTCAGATTTTTTCTCATTGTCATGGTCATTCCATAGTTGTCAGAGTGTTTGCGTTGAGTTTTGAATCATGATACCAGCCATATTTACCATGCACAGCACACGTGACAATTATTATTATTATTTTTTTTCTTCATTTCATGCTTCTTACTTCCTTGAAATTACGTCATAGTTTTGACTATTGTGCAAAACAAGTTTTTTGTCCGTTTTCTTTATTATGCAATAGAGTGAGCATAGACATTTCCAGATGAGAAAGTGATTGTGACTGCTGTTGCGCACATAGTCTCAGAGGATTTTCATTTGCCATTTTGATTTTCAGTGTGTAAGGAAATAGTGTTCATGACCAAAATTCATGTCTTTGAAAAATTATCAACCACCTGTTTTTTTGGTGTTTTTTTTTTTTTTCTAAATAAACCAAATGATTTCAGATGCACACTTGACTCAGCATCTTATTCTGAGATAGACCTTAATGTTTACCATACTGGAAAAAGAATACGTGTAAAGATGTTATCCAGATTTTTTTTTGGGGGGGGGTCTTGTACTCAAAAAAAAATCTCTATAGTTGGTCTAAAGACTGTTTAATCTTTGTAGTAAGTAGAAGTTTTATGGTGCTATGACTTATAATTTGCAGGCTCATATATTGTATGTTACCATGGCATAGCATTAGATTGTAAGCATTTTTTTTTTTCTTATGGTATAAAATATGATAATATATGAAAACAGAATTTGCTTTTCGTTTGTATTTTTAATTTGTTTTTCTCCACCCTTGCCCATGCATTCTGACTTTTCATTCTTTCAGAGAAACACAACCACATATAAAAAAAAAAATGATTGTCCTTACATTCACTCATATCCAGTATGAACAAAACCTGCTTTTTTCCCCTTCATTCTTCATTAACCAACTCATAATCTTTAATTTAGGGCAAAGATTTACTCTATCTTTTTTTTTTTTTTTTTCATAATGTTTTTCTACTCTCCATCTCCTTAATGTTTCTTTCCATAGAGGGACAGCATTGCATATATTTATCTCCTGGTATTCTGCTTATATGCCATAAATTAATGTTCACAGAGATGTTTTTAAAAAATGGTCAGTGGGGATTATTATTTTTTTTTTTATTAGCTGTATTATTTCCTCTGCCAGACACAAGCAATGTTCAGCTAGCATTGTAAACAAAAGAAAAAGTTCTTTTTTGTTTTGTTATTTGACAGAATGATCTAAAGAGAAACAATTGATGAAATAATTATTACAAGAAAAAAAACAAAAACTTTTTCCTTACCAGAATGAATTTTTTTTAGTTTTCATCTTGCATTCTTGTCCCAAAGAAGCTAAGTGTGATTTTTTTTTCTCTCTCTTTACTATGTTGTTCAAGATCCCTTGTGTCTAGCAAAAGAAAATAAAAAACACTGGTCAAGAATAATTTCCTGTGGAATCCATGTTTTGTCATACCTGACTCACTGCATGAAGGATCCATACTGCATCTTCACAACTTTGTTTGAGAGAGAAAACAGTGACCAAACAACTATGTGAAGACAAAGAGTTTACTTTATGTCCATAATTTTTTTTTTTTGTACTATACTTTATTTTGCCAGTGGTATTGTGCCTCTGAGCAGCAGAATATGAATCACTTGTAATGCCACAGTGCCATGTTCATTTGAAAGAAAAATCATTTAATAAGATGTTCCGTTATAATGACGATGCGATTTTATTTTTCTTCAAAATAGTCCCAACTTGAACCAGTAAGAATTTTATTATTTAGAATTTTTGTTTGTTTTAGTTTTTTGTTGTTGTTGTTTTTTTTTACATAACTATCCCTTTTTATTCATTAGTTCAAAGAATATTTTTTATCCTTAGTTACAGATATCCTTTTTTATTCATTAGTTCAAAGAATATTTTTTATCCTCAGTTTCTCTTTTCTTTTTCTTAATTTTATACAGTTATCCTAAATTCATTTGTTTAATGTTGATGTTGTTACATGTCTTTTTGACTCAGGATCAATTATTGTTTCTCTTTTTCCATGAACCCAAGGTTTTGTCCTTGGTCACGGTTAAATTATTATTGTTTGGTTTCCATGGCAGCACACAGAGGAGTTACATGATATAAATCAAATCTACTCTAGTCTCAATCCCCATATATACAGCGTGACTTTAGTATTCATTGTTTACTTCCTACATTTTGTTTGTGTGTTTTTGCAGAGACATTTCTTGTTTGACTTATGAGACTGGGCAAAGGGTCCACGTTCCTTTGTCCCTTGATAACACCATTATGTATGACCACTTTTTTTAGAAAATTGATATTTTCAGTTTTCTACCTCACTAAAAGTTTTCAAATTTGTTTCACATGCGACATGATGAAATCTGGCTCTCGTCAAATTTTGAGCAGATGGAGTTTTTGGTACCAAAGTAAAGCTTATTCATTTCCCTTTCCATCCATGAAAAGACTTTTTGTTTTACTTTAAGTAGAAGTCGAGCTATTAGCTATTAAGAACGATGAGGGTGACCTGTTGCTGCAGCTCAATTTAGTGAGACAAAGGCCAATCACTTTTGTAAATCCTTATTAATCTTTTTTTAGCCCATGCCACTAAATTGCAATTTTGGGGCCTTTACTCAATCTATTTCAGCAAATTTAACTCTGAAATGCATTGTTAGATTGATATAGATCTAGAAGAGTTTTGTGAAGAAAAAAAATTACGTTAAAAATTTGTTCACTGTTGAAAACGCGTGATTTCTCTGGTCACCACAATTTGACGAGGTCCTGATTTTATCATGTCGCATCTCATTTTGTTTTTCTGTATTTTATATCAAATTATGAACTAGTGCATGGTACAGGAAACAAATAGGATATATTTGAAAATCTCCTGTGCAAATGAAAATTGAAAACATCAATTTTTAGAATGTTGGCCATGATGATGTAAACAAAGGAGAAAGGGTCACAACTTTTTATTGCAGTTTCATAGCACTAATGCATGAAAATAAAACAGCTCCATGGAAAAGCTGGAATTCCTCTTAAGTACAATTGCAGATAAAGACAGCTGTTGACCAATAATTAATATATCAAGCAGTCATTTAACGGGGCCGTAATTATATATAAAAATGTTATAATTAAAGAAAGTGAAATTTTCAGTGAGACACAACATAGATTTTTCCTGTATAGGTATCTGACAAGATAATTTCCTCATATTTGTTTTTTTTTTTTTTTTTGGTAGACATGGACCAAATTAAATATCTTCAGCGTTTGTTTTATATACATGTATCTGAAATTTGCCATTTTTCTTTCAAGAGTGACCATGTTTTTGCATGCTACGTGTAAGTTGTGTGTTTTCTTATTGACAGATTTTGTTTTTACCTGCCCATGTCTGGCTTTTCTTATGCAGTTGCATGGAATTTCAAATCCAGCTCCTGTCATACTATGCGGATGACCTGATGTTTGGTTGAGGAACCTTGTGGCAGATTATTCCCCTTAATAAATATGATTCCCGCAGATAAGTCAGTCACAAAATATTCTCCAGATGATTAACGCTTTGATTGCCAACAGCAACCCACTGCATCTATTTTAATGAAATATATCAGTAATGAAATAATAAAAATGATGTTTTAGGTGTTCATTTTGAAGAAATATCCTTCATAATTTTGGCATTTAAAGAGCCTCTCATTTATTGCCTTACCACTTTTTGAACCCACTCAGTTTCGATCCAATTTTTCGGCTGTGGCAATGAAGGGGTTACAAACATGTGAGTTTATTCAGTGACCATTTATCTCTTTCATTATGGCGTTGAATCACAGATCGTTTTACTATGAAATAATTATAGTGCTGGTGTATTTTGTAAAGCTGAGAGTTGTTTAAATGGTGCAGCCAGGTGATAAGACCTGCAGGACTTGACAAGGAAGTACACGAAAGAAGGAAGAGAGACAGAAAAGAGATCAGTGAGCAACATCCTGGAATGGACAGGCTTGAAGCTTGGTGATACCACGGGGATGGTGGGAGACATAAAAGGAATGGAAAGAACCAATTGCCAGAGCACTTGTGGCACCTCAATGGGCCATTGGTCCTGGAATAAATGAATGTGAATAAGATTAGTTATGTCAACGTACACTTTCAATCTTTACACTTGGGCTCCATTTCATGACACAGACATGTAGTCTTCATCAGAGATGGTCAGACATTCCCCTCACGTGTTTCCATTACCTAACTTTATTTGTCACAGGCAAAATATTCTTTACCTACCTATGCATATGTACATGTATGTATTACTGTTCTAGTAGGTGTTATTAGAGATATAAATACATGTACTTGAAGAGTGGAAGTATAATTGTACTGAGTGTTCAGATTCAGATTCTGTGAAATTCCCAGGTTTTGATTACATCCCCTGTGTCTTGATTTAGATGAAAGTAGACTTTGGATGTGTTGGTCTATTTTTAATCATTTTTATTGGATATTAACCCTTAAGCCCTGACCTAACTGTGGCCTTCCTGCCTTAGCTCCTATATGATTTAGGCTATGCTGCATTTGATACTTAATTTTTGAAATACATTGAGTTGAATGTTGTGATTGGTCATGAAATACAACGCTTTTGGTATTTCATAATGCAGTGTAGTCTTGCTCATCATTGTCCGAGTTGTTAGGCGCTCTGTGAATTTTGTTTGTCATCTGTGTGTCAGTGGACAAAGCTCATAGGGTTAAGAGGTCAGATAAGTAATACAGGGCAAGCCTTGTAAATGTGACAGATGTAGAACATGAAAAAATTGCCATTTCAATTTATTAGAGTATTTCACCAAGAAATTCCATCTTATTCAAACCTCATTCTCCATGAACCAAATGCTTGTATCTCCCAGATAGTTTCAGAGATTGATAACTGTTTTCTGTCAAGATGACCATGTGCTGAGTTTTATGAATTGGTATTTACACTGCTCTGCTTTGTGTTATTTAAAGAGTTGAATGATTTCTTATTCAGCTTCCTATTTCATTGCCTTCTGTAAAAGCTTTCATTAAATATTTAATCAATTCTTCTTGTGAACTTTTGTTTATTATTTTCATGCCATGGTTAGGATGTTTCACTCAGAAAAAAAAAGAGCTACCTTGGTATAGTGGGATATTGTATTTCAATAGAACTTAGAAGCCCAGGGGTGAAAATTTTAATCCTTTAAAGTTTTAAGTGTCAGGCAAAAAAAAGTTGCACCATTAATAAAGGCAAAACACTTTTGTATTGGCTCACTCATGAGAGTGTCTGTTCGCTTTTTTGGGGGGTGAGAGGAGAAGGGGGGGGCTCCCCCCCCCCCCCCTCCCCACACATACACACACATTCGTTACATAACTTACTGGATACAATAACTTTCTAACGCACAGACAGAGAGAAAGAGGTGCATCAATAGACCCAAATAGAGTCCAGGTCTAGCTGGGCCAATAGGCCCAAATACATGTAGACGGCGCCTGAAGATTTTTCAGATTTTTCATGCTTTGAGCGAATGAGATTCTTCACTCTGCAGAGAGAGCATGGTGGTCATGCCACACATGTAAGTTTCTGTCTCATGCTTTCCTTTGCCTCTTTATTTGCCTCAGCCAGTAGGGCAAATGGTACCTCAGACTGGGACAATCTTGTTGTACAGGTGGTCTCCAGTTCAAGCAGGTAGAAACCCAGGTCTCCCTACTATTGAGGTTGATTTCCAAGAGTTCTCCAGGCATTTTTAACATACATGTATAATAGTATTACTAAGCATTTAATTACACTAGTAGGCCTAAATGTCCCTTGTGGAAGGCTGGATATTTAGGTAGGTTTTCTGCGCCCACCTGCAGGCGGTGAAAGCCAGCTGTCGGTGGGATGTCTCCCATGGAATGCCATTCCCAAACGTTCCAGGGGTGACGTCTCTTCTCTGTGCTGACTCCTGTCTTCTCTCCCGCTGTTTTTTCTCTCTTCTTCTGGTAGACTTTTCAGCCTTTTGACGTGATAAATATATCTGACATTTTGGCCGTGATCGTGCTGATGCGCCGTTAAACCGCAACACAAACATACAAACACATTTGAATGAGAACCAAGGAGCTTATACTATTAAACTGGAGTGCGGACTCGTGACGTCAGGCGTGCCGAGTGTGGAGCCATGCCAGTGGAGGCAACACACCTAGTTACCGCCGTTGTTATTAAGCTTATGTTACCACGTGTTCATGAACGAAATATACACTGTCATTATCTCATGATTGCAAATCTGTTGTATTCTGTCCTTGCTGTAGCTCTAGATAAAAAAAAAAAAAAACGAAAATGAATCAGTTTGTTTACAAGAAAAGATTTACCAGATCAGAATAGTGACTAATTCCCTGCGTAGTCAAGGACGGCAAGGATAGCAAAATAGCAACGCCTGCATGGCCATGGCGTCCAATGTTGGCACGCGAGACACAGGGTGTTATGTTAAGGCGGCGTCATGAGTCGGCACTCCAGTATAAATAGTATAAGCATCTTGATGAGAACACAAGAAGAAGAATAAAAGCAAACATATCACGCGGTGGGAATAAGCATGGAACTACATTCTCTATTGATTAATCAAAGTCAGTGACAATGAATCATAATGTGGTTATATAAGAACAAAAGAAAAAAAGAAGACAACAACAAAAGAGCGTATGACTACATGTACATGCTGGAAACAAGCATAAAGGTACATGTTATTATTTTCCTGTACCAGTGACATAATAATTTGTGAATAAGCCTGTAATTCTAATGAAGTTCAGCTCTTCACTGTTACAGGAGCCTCTAATTATTATGAGTCAAATTATTACTAACCTAATTACTTCATAGAGAACTGCGCAGTATAAATAATAATTACTGTACGTATGTAACAGGGCAATATATTCCTCCCAGAACTGGTATGCACAAAGTGGACCTATTATTAGGCCTACTCAATCGGTTTCTTCTGAAAATTTGTGCAATTTTTATTATCATTTTGTTTGTTTGTTTGCTTGTTTGTTTGTATTTTCATGTAAGCCTGTCAAAAATAAAAACAAGACAAACATAGGGCGCTATATCGTGGGTAGGGGGAGTGGCCAGTGCCACATTATACTGCCACCACAATTACTGTGATTTGTGTTATTAGTATTAACAGCAAACCACGGAGGATGATCTCATTAAAAGTTCCCCCACCCCGCTTCTTTATACCACATTTTAAACCTCTGCACCTCATAGCTTGAACTTGGAGATAGTAAACAGCCTAATAACTATCCCAGCACATCTTATGAGATCATCTTAAACTTCTCTCCTCTAATTCCATAACAAGCCAAATTACGACAATAATAGTAGAAGAATAACATTCTGTACTGTTTATCCACACAGGAGTTCTCAAAACCATTCAAGATAGGAAAAATTAGCAGAAGTAAAAGACTATGACATAAGCCCACATCATTATAACGAATATTATTAATGGCAATGCCGTTTCTCTCAGAAAAGCTTGCATGGGTTCAGAATAAGATGCTCTTGTACATACTGACAACGACAAACGTTTCTTAATTACAAACTATAGCTCTCCAATGCCATTCTCAACGTTCCAGGGATAAGATCCCTCCTCTCTCCTTGCTCCTGTCTTCTGACCCGCTCTCTTTCCTCTCTTCCTCTATATCATCAGCCTTTTTGATATGTAAACGTATCCTGCCGTGTTTGGCACTATAATATAACAGTGATCGTGCTGACGTGCCATCAAACCCCAACACAAACAAACAAACAATACCAGTGCCAAAAGAGCATTAAATTTCTTTTACCACGCCTTACTGCGGTTTCTCAAAATAGTTCAGTGACCCTGGCAGTCAGGTCCATCGTCATGCCCGATCTTTATCAACGACTGTTTCACAACTTCTTTGATGCAAGATTAAAAAAAAAAAAAACACAACAATGTTTTTTGTTGGTCTTGTTCGTTGGAGATTGCGACTTACAGCTCTTGACAATATTTATTTTCGCTTACTGGTACATGTACAATATTATAAGACAGTGTTACAATCTGGGGTCATGGGTCATGCTTTCTATCAACTCACAATTTTTACTCTAAAAGTGTTAATCTGTCGGCCCACATCCTTCTGTGTTAGAAGAGCTGAATTTTGACATATCACGTAATGAATGTAGCTGAAATAGTATTGTTAACAACCTAAAGTGTTAATACAAAGCACCAAGGTGTCACGATTTCTCTGATACTTCTTATAGCATTAATTTCAGACTCAAGGTTAAAAAAAATGACAGTTATAATATGCATTCCTATAATACAATATCAGAAAAAAGTATCTAGTCCGTCTAATCAATTCTAGTCCGTTTACTACCTCCACAGTTTATGGTAATGTAAGTTAATTCTCTAGATAATAACAACTGGATAATAACAACTTTCATATTAAGAAATACCTATATCATTCTGAATTTTGGCATATTGAAACAGCATTGTTAACAACGACCAGAGTATCGAGTTTTAATTATCACTGAAAATGCGTAGAAAGTTAGGCTATTTCATTTTTTCTTGTTCTCTTTATTCTCCGTTATTGTTGTCAGCTTAGCTTACGTTATAGTTCTGTCACAAACGAGGTTTTCACTACCATCAAGTGAGCACTGAGAGATTCAGGACAACTCCATCGAGAGCTTACATATTTCTCTACTCCAAAGGGGGGATTACACCAACCTTATCTTATTCCTATCTTAGACATAAGGCCTATTGTGAAAACTTCAGAGAAAATGAATAGCTGCTTTTTACATTATTATTTATTTCTTAATTTTTCTCACCGTACGTACATCATTAAAAATTCAAGAATAAAAAAGAAACAATATTTTAAAAATTATGAAGGGAAAGTCCTTTCTCCTTACTGCGATAATTATGTCAGAACTGTCCGTGATTAACCTATGAAAGTAAATGTAATTTTTCATCTTTATTTTATTATTATTTTTATTATCATTATTATTTTGGTCAAGGTTTGTTCAACAGTTCTTGTGTCTGAAAACAAATAAACAAGCATGCTCATATTCCGATATCTGCTTTCAAGAGTTGACAGAAGAGTAACCGGGTGGTTGACAGAGGGATGTGGCCGAGACATTAGACGTCTGCCTGTTGATGGCAGAAGAAATCTTAGATTATTGTTGTTGTTTCTTTATTGCTTAAATATTGTTGATATTATTATTTGTTTTTTAAGCCGTCTCAGCTTTTACTTCAATGTACGTAACACACACGAGGGACCTCTCCGAATACAATCGCCGTTGTGCATGAAGGCTCTATCTATCCTGCGTATCCTAGATGATAGAGGATGGTCGAGTCACCGACAAAAAAAAAAAAAAAAATTCATTCCCAACCAGGGACAGTTAAAGGGTTAATTTCCTTAAGTCGTGTCACCACGGAATTTGGATTATCGCAACACTTTCTGACCTCTCGCCCCCACATCACAACGGACGTTGTGGTAGAAAATTACACTCTTCACTCACATTGTATGTGTGGTACAATAATGACCGGAAGTATCCAATTCTAACCTTGGATAAAATTACAGCAACGGCTAGATCTGAGGCGTGTGTTTCTGCTATACTGTTGTAGCGATGTATACCATCCGCTATAAGTTAACCTTCCCTAGCACTTAGGAAATACAACAACATTGACGTCATCAGTCACAGCCACGGATGCGCCTTGAGCTACGCATACGTCTTCAACCCCAAAAGTATCGACAAAAGGTGTCGAGGCGTCAAAGTTCCAAAGATGACATATTAAATTACCTGCTTATGTTTATCCCTTAAGTTCTGTGCTCGAAGCCTACGGCTACCCTCTTATAGCAATGCAGACATGCTTTGAACGAGGCGACTTGCATGACTTTGTCCTGGCCTTTAATTTTATCTCTTCCCGCTAAGTTTCTGTCATCGTCTGAATCAAATCTTAGTTTGTAATATTCTGGAAACTTGTCTTTAATTTTTGTGAGAATATGCAATTCACACAAGGTAGGATTTCTGAGAATATTGATAATGTTCCAGTGATTACCAAGTATAATATTTCAAAAGATCCAGTTGTTGGACTCGACCCATGTTAAGATGGATATTATTTGACTTTTGACAAAGAATGTTAATTGTAGTTTTGGCAAAAAAATTGAGCGATGATCAGACGGTCCCTTAGTACTATGCCTCCCAGGAAGCTGAGAGCGTAATAGTATATAGTTTCTCCTTTGGGTAATACTTGATTGTCAAACGCCAAAAGCCTATACTGTAAGGAGAAAGGCACTGTGGAAATATCTTCTCTATAAGTGTTATTATTATTTTATGGAAATGCCTTAAAAATTTATGATGGACTGTCAGTGGGTGGCCTAAACAAACTTGATTTAAAAATAATAATAATAATAATAAAAATATTAAAAAAATGAAAACACTGATGTTGTCAGAGATTTGAAATTTACAGGGTTAAATAAACTTCCACCACGAAATCACTGTGAGTTTCAGAACAAGTTCATTCCCATGGTTATCTAAGAGTCAGAGGTCACAGATAGGACACTGAGGGCTGGACATCGGTTTGTTACTCGTCAGTTAAATGAATAAGTGACCGGTGGCCAGTTGAGTAAATGGATGTCCCAGATAGACTTAGTGGTGGCGAATCCATTGAAACCTTCCCGAGTATCAAGGACATAACTGAAAAAAACGTATCAGCCTTTGGACTTATAACGAATGTGTAATATGAAGAAAAGGAAAAGAAAGAGAGAGAGACAGAGAGGGAGGGGGAGAGATGGAGGAAAAGAGAGAGAGAAGAGTCGAGGCAGAAAACGGCGAGAGAGGAAAAAAAAAAGATTGATGCCATACCTGACTTTAAAATAAAAAAAGGACTTACGAAAAAGAAAAGAGAGAAAGAAAAAAAAAAGAGAAAGAAAGAATGGAACCAAAACTTGTAAAGTCGAATTTCGTGCATGTGTTCCTCCAAATCCAATAATAACGACTAGAGACATGCATTTTCTGTTGTCTAAAACAGGCTTTTGGTGGCATTTGTATTTATTTTATTGTTATCATGATCCCCTCTTATTCTTTATACACGCAGTAAGAAAAAAGGAAAAGAAAAGACAGCACAATATAAATGGCTATCTGTGAATAATCTGCATGTGTATGCATGCATGGTCAGTTGTTTGTTTGCGTTCAATACCTAATAATAAAACCGTAACGAAGAAAATACAAAAATAAAATAATTTCTTTTTTTTTTTTTTCAATTACCTTCCTTTCTATGTTGTGTATGTGTGTGTGTGTGTCCAGGTGTGTGTTGTGTGTGTGTTCATGCGCACGTGTGTCTTGTTATGTCTGCGTTTGTCTGTGTGTGTGTTTCTGTGTACGTATAGAT
>JBCAUA010077512.1:0-10852 GCA_038406235.1 Peronia verruculata
AATAGAAACTAAAATTCACACCTCAGTTGTGACCTCAATGGCAAACTCAAGGACACTGCAACCACAATGAAATGGACTCATGAAACCAACTTCCTTTCACATCATAATAAATGCAAGTTTGCAAAAAAAAACAAAACAAGATGAAATAAAAGTTTCACTGAATAAAAAAGCTCTTGGTCGAGAATAACTGAGAATGATGTATTTTCCATATTTAAACAACCAACAGATGACTGTGAATAGTGTGAAAGTGACTTTCTGTAGAATTCCAAGACATGACATAATGCCAGCAAAAAAACTAAAAATATTACAAAAAAGGTGTTTGAAATATTGTTCAAATAACTTATGTCGTGTGCCCTGGGCAAATGAATCAAAAGTCGTGCCAGGTGTTAATGAGTTTTCGTTTTTAACTATTTTATGACTCAGATACCAAACTTTTTTTTTTTCTGGTTAGAAAAGGTAGAATTTTTGTTCAGTGGGAAAAAAATCAAAGATTTTGGTATGTCAATCGGATCCGCTACCACGACTTCTGAATTATTTGGCCTAGGTGCAAGACATAGTCCCCTCATGGCTTGAGCTATTATTTCTGATAAAAGAGCAAAGGTCATGAAAGAAATTCAACATTCAGCATTTTCTACAGATGGAGAATTTTTGGCAGTAACTGAGAAAGTTAAGTCTGCAAACCCACAGGTCATAATAGCTAAATGTACTTGAATATTTGAGCAAATAAGGATAATATTATGATATACATTCATAAACAATAGACATTTATTTTGTGCTCAACAAGACTTCAAGGCGGTATGAAGAAGGTAGACATGATTAACTATTGCACATTGTGTCACTGTACAAATACTAAGGTCCTAACAGCTGGCAGTTCTTTAAGTCATTCCAAGAAATTAGTGGTGGTGATGACAAACTGGAGCCTGAGATTCTTTGGCTCTCGTTGTCTATGCAGAGAGTAAAGGCAGTCTATACGTCTTACGGCTAGTTGAAATGAGACGGAAGTCACTCGGTTAGAATTGAGAAATCGAACTTAGAATGTGATGGGGGTGGTGGTGGTGGTCAGACATCAAATTTTTTTTTTTTTTTTTACAGAGATCAAAAGTGAATTCATTTCTGAACAAGACAGTGTTGATCTTACCTCTGAATTATTATATAAATATTTCTTTATTAAAATCGGGTTTCTATGAGGTAGGTATGTAGATTTGAGTACTCGACTGTTCATTTAAACTAGATTTTCTCTGAGTTTCGGTCGCTGCTAGAGGGTCCCTCCTTGCTTCTTTAAACTGAAACATCTCTGGCTAGAATAAAGCTAGATCAAAACTTTTTTACACCACCTGAAAGGGTATGAAATAATGATACCAAAAACCCAATATGGTGAAAAATTCAACATCTGTCTCATTTTGACATTTTGACTAGCTGCGAGACATATTCTATACTCATACATAGTATTAGCAGCAAGTACATGGACCTAAGTTGGCTGTCCCCTTCTGTTCCTCCCCCTGTAATACCTTTCATGATCACAACCAAGAAGTTGAAACAGTGAAATACCCCCATACATTAAAGAAAAAAAAAATCTAACAAGTATTGTTTATAAACATAAGAGAATAGAGAGAAATGGTATTCTCCTTTTTTTCTTTTTTCCCTTCAACCCTGCAGCTGTAATGTCAGAGTTAGATACAGATGAAAAGTTAATTGCCTTATTCTAGCTTTGCCCTTTTGCAAGTATGCCTGGGACTAGTGGGATAAATTATATATTATTATGTCTGAGAGAAAAATAGTCACACTGGTCCCAGGTCTGACAATCTGACAATGAGATTATTGCAGGATGTATCATACAGAAATCAGCTGTCATAGTGGGAGTGAAATTGGGGGGAGCTAAGGGAGCCAGAGAATGGGAAGATGAGAGAGAACAAAGGAAATATCCAAACAGCATCTGTCACATGTGTTACATGCTGCAAGTTCTGTGGGAGGATAGGTCTTTCATATCCTGGCATTACATACAGCCATGAAAAGAAATGCTCCTCTGGGCCTCAAAAGTAGCTTTTCCATGTCACTTGTGACCAAAGTAATTCAATGATCCATCCATCCATCTGTCTGACCCTCAGTAAGTCCATCCATCAATCCATCCATCTGTCTCTTACTAAGTTCATCTATCCATCCATCATTTATATTTCTCCTGTGCTCTAAGCATGTTGGACATTGTGGTCTCTAGAATGACATCATGACTCATTTACTGCCTTCACTGGGATACCTGCTATGCTCCTCTGTCTCAACACTGTTATAAAACACAGTCAGCTCTCCAAAACACTTGTTTCTCCTAGATCAGGGGATCACAATCAGCAGGCCGCAAAGTCATGGCAGAGGCGTTGCATAGCTTTACTAGAAATGGTTTTGGGAATAAAATTAATTTCAACTCATCAATTGCTGTTTTTTATTTTTTATTGCTCTTACTCTTACAAATTTTTTTTTTTTTTTTTTTGCATTTGTTTCAGTACTCAAGTAATTTAGTTCTCAAATAGATATTTACAGGATTCTTGACTAAATTCCTTGGTAAATACATTTATTTTTTTCCCTCTTCATTACAGAAAATAACCTGTAAATTAAGCTGCTGATATCACAGGTTTGAGTGGATTTCAGGCTTTTGGTAAGGGATTGCAAGAGCAAAAATGGTGGGAATTGCTGTCCTAGATGATACTCAATTGTAACATTTTTTTTTTCGTACACTTGCTTGCCTGCAATCAGACTGTGAAAGGACTTACACTTTCAGTTTTTGGCATTTCCTCTTTTTCTAGTCACTAACAACCTCCATGCTGATAGAGGGGTCATGCATTCATCACAAACTGTACCAATCTTAGTAATGAGACCATAATACATGTTCATGAACCTCTCTCATTCACACACACAGGAATCTACACAGCCATTGCAATACAGTGTCTTTAACACTACTTATCACTTCAGAAAATCCAGCTTCAGTCATGAGGGGAATAAGGGCCTTACACTCCTACAGTAGGAACTAACAGCTTTAACCAAATTTGTAAACTGCAAGGCAGATCTGTGGTGTGGATGACAAAATCTGACATTTTTATGATAAATATAATTCCAAACTGTCAGTTCACCAAAATTTTCATCCTGCTTAATTTTTCTGCAGCAGTTTTGCTCATCCCTGGCATGGAATTGTGTCTAGTGGAAAAAAACTGCCAGTGTTTTTAAAGAAATTATGAAATTGATCAACTCGAAAATCTGAAAGCATTTTTTAATTCAGCAAACCAAACACAGCCACGTATAACTGCCTCTTTTCAGTGCTTCTTTTGTAAGATAGCAAACTATCATTGAATACAAAGGTGGTCACCCATTGCTATCTTTGTCCTGTGCTCCGCAAATAGAACTGTATAGTGCGGATGAGCAAATTTAAGCTGGGAACTGATTAGTTCGGATTGAGCATATTATATAGGGCCCTATATGCTGAGACAGTAAGATGGTGATACAACCTTTACATCAACACAGTTTTCGTTATTCCCTCTCATAGGAAACCTCTTGTACTAGCTATATCGAGGAATTAAAGAACAAGTTGACATGGAGCTTTTTCGCTGAATAACAGAAAAACATGTCAGTTGTGACAACACTCAAAGTAAAAAAGAAAAATACATGCTTGACAAGTACAAAATAATTTACATGTATAATGGACAATTTTGCGATTGATTGTTTTTGCTGTTTATCTGCAAACATGCATATTATTTACTTGTACAATATATATAAAATATATTATACCATTTTTATCATTTATAATGCAAAACAAGTCAACAACATAAATTAATAATTAAAATGCCCTTAGCGATGAGCATATGTCTTTTATACTCATCATTTCTGGAAAATTTAAGATGCGTATTCATCTGGGGAATATAAATTTTACAAGAATCACAAGCAACCTTGGAATAATAATTATCTGGAGTGTTCAAGAGCCATTTACAGCTGAACATTACCAGAGTGCCCTCCTCTTACATCAAGAAAAGACAAATAACACATAAGGCTCCAGATCCTACTGCGATGAAATTGTCATAATTACATCAATATATACTGCACCTTTGCACGTACTTGTAATTTCTTATTATGCAACTCCATATTAACTGTTTCCCAAACCTTGATTACTCTAAAAGATAAAAAAAAATTTAAATCATTGCTCACTTCCTAAAACGCACAGATCAGCAACCATGAAAAAAAAAGCTGTGTAACTATGCAACCTGTAGAGAGCATTTATAATGCACCTATACAAAAGTGAATGCCATTAATTCAACTCTTTAAAATTAATACAATTTTTCTTATCCCTCTGTCTCATGTCATAGTGTAGAAAAGACACACAGCTTTGCGTGTATACAATTCTCGAATCTCAGATTTGACTGTCACCTCTAATACTTTCCTACTAAACATCATTCTTGGCTCGCTCATGAAGTATTGTAGATTATGCAAATGTATTACTGGATTATGCAAATTATATTATTGCTTAAAGTGACGTAGCATGTGCTGTTTTAGATTATAACGAGACCTGGATGAAAAAGGGCAATAGTCGCATGCGTGTGGCTTGATGTCAGTGTGGGTCAATTTGTGACGATTCAAACGTGAGACGTTTCTAAACCTCATGCCACATGTGGAACACAGAAATGGTTTGAGACCTTCATGCTGCAGCAGATGATCGGTGAGGCTGGAGCGGGAACTGCACTTGTAATCACACTGTGGACATGAGTGTGGAGTCTTGTTCTCATGTCTTTCCATGTGGTACTTTAAACGTTTCTGGGAATCACAGGTATAGCTGCAAATACTGCACATTAACTCTTCCTTCTCCGCATGCATCCGTTTGTGACTCTTAAATTCCCGAGTGGATCGGCACACATAACTACAATGTTCACACAAAAAAGTTTTGTGTGTTTCATTATGGAGCCTCAACTCTGATTTGGCTTCGCACTTGAAATCACATTTCTGACATGAGTAAATAGTTCCTCCATCATGTGATTTCTTGTGCTCTTCCAGTTCTTCTTCCGTATTGAATGTTGCGTCACAAGCCTGACATGGAAAGACAAGCTCATTAGTGTGCGTCATTTCATGTAGCTTGAGGCGATACTTACGGCTACATGTGTACGTGCAATGTTTACAACCAAATGGTTTGTCCTCATTGTGGATACGTTTGTGAGCTTTCATATGGTCCCGCCGCTTGAATGCCTTCCCACAGTCCTCGCATTTGTGAGGTTTGAGGTCGAGGTGGGTGGTTTTGTGCCTCTGCAGCATCGTGTTGGTTAAGCAGATGTAGCCGCATTCTGAACAAATATGCGTGGACTTCCCAGCGCCGTCGCTGGGGGATGTTTTATTGGACGAGCTGCCATTGTCCAGAGTCGCTCCCGTCTTTTTGGCATGGGATTTTGATAATGGCTTCCCTTCCTGTGTCGCTGCATCCAACAATGTGTCTACAGACATATCTTCACTGAGAGCTAGATCCCCTGTTTGGGAATCGTCTGCTTCCAAAATGGGTTGAATTTTAGTTTCAGCTGAGGGAATAGCTGGTGGTTGGATGGGTGGGAGGACTGGAGCCGGGATGGGGGCTGGAGGTGGAGGCGGTGCTGGTACTACTGGGGTTGGAACCGGCATTGAGGCAGGGGGCGGCCGAGCTATGTGATTGACTGGGGGGTTGGCATGAGCTGGTGTTTGGTTCATGGACAAGGAGGGGCTGTGATTAATCGGATACGGATTACTGCTGCCCATATAGAAATTCATGTTTGGATTCATATTGCCTGGGAAGACAGTTTCATTATAAAAATATGGATTGGAAAAGCCGTAGCCACCACTTCGGTCCATGTAGCAGAAATTTGGGTTGGTATGTCCCATGTTCATGTTAGGATTATAAGACATGGGGTTGGCATGGCTGAAGAAGGGGTTGGGGTGCTGGTAGGGATCACCATAGGCAGGGCCAGGGTTCATGGCACTGGCACCAACTGATCTGTCGACCTGGAATGGGTTAATAGCAGCAGAAGGGGTCTGATAGCTGCTGGCACAGAAGCTGCTGTTACTGCTCTGCTCATAGTGACGATCCCGCTGTTTGAGATGTTCATGGTTCATGTTCATCTGACTGCGCCCAAAGTATTGCGGAACTGGGCCAGCGTGCGGGGAGCTTATAAATCGTAGATTATCTTGTGAGTCTTGAGCCAGCTGTGAAGGTTCTGGTTGTGTCGGAGCGGTTTCTGGATACAAGTTGGCTCCCATGTGACCGAGGATTGCTTGGATGTCAGGCTGGTATGATTGCTTAATCACCTCAGTGGCACTGCTGGGTGAGGCTTTAGGTTTTGTTGATCGTCTGTTGCGTCGACGAACTCTGTCCTGATCCGTATGGCGCAGCATGTGCTGCTTCAAGTTGTATTTGGAACGAGATGAAAAATCACAGAAATCACAACCATAGGGCTTCACATCTGAATGAACCAGTTTGTGTCGATTGAGACGAGAAGTGTTTCTGAAGGCCATGCCACACACAGAGCAGAGACATGGCTTGATGCCGGCGTGTTGGAGGAGGTGGTCTGTCAGACTGGAACGAGAGCTGCACTTATAGTCACAGTGTGGGCACGCGTGGGGAGTCTTGTTCTCGTGTCGTGCCATATGGTATTTAAGCCTTTTCTGTGAATCACAGGTGTAATCACACAGGGAGCATTTCAATTCCACATTACCAGTTTCAGACACAACCGTCTCTGCCTTCGGGGGAGGGGCAGGGGGTGGCGGGGGAGTCAGCTCTATATCATGTTTGTTCCGCATGTGATATCTTAACTCGCAGTCCCGTCGACAACTGTAGGAACATTCAGAACATTTGATGGGTTTGATTGTTTGATGTGTGAGAATGTGAAGTGTGAGTCGATACTTGCGATGGGTGCCGTATGAGCAATGTGGACACTGGTGTGGACGGAGGTCACTGTGCGTAAATTTATGAACTTTGAGGTGATCTCGTCTCTTGAACGAGGCTCCACACTGTGAGCAAATGTGAGGCTTACTGTCTGAATGTCGTCTCATGTGACGTCTCAATAAATTTTTAGTTGCACAAGAATAATTACATAAACTACACTGGATTGGTCCCCCTTTCATTTTCATGAAACCATATGTCACCGATACTTTTGACTCCTTTTTCACACGACCTTTCACCTTAGTTTTTGAAACCTTCAACCTGGTTTTTCTTCTATCATCACAACAGTTATTGACACTTTTGTCATTTTCATCTCCAGGTGCCTCTGTCTTTACCTGAATCTTTTTCTTGTGTTTCCCCTCATGCTTTTTCAGCTGATCCTTTTTCTGGAAAGTGGCTCCACAAATCTCGCAAGGAAATGGATTGTCAGAGGGATGTGTCTTCAAGTGGTCCTCATATTCAGATTCTGCCTCAAAACCTTCACCACATTCTGCACAATTGTGAGGCTTCACATCCGTATGGTTGGACAGATGGTTGTCCAGAGCAACCTTATTCTTGCTCCTATAGTCACACAAATGACAAGAGAAGGAAGATGAGTCTTTGCTGTGAGTTCGCATGTGTTTCTTCAGATATTTGAGCCGCTTACCGGAATAGTCACAGAGCATGCATTGATACGTGTTCTTTGGTCCATGGGTCTCTTCATGTTTCTTTAGATCAGATTTCCTCTTACAGGAATAATCACATTGACGGCAAGTGAAGGGTTTCCTGACTAAGTGTGTTTGTTTGTGTTGTTTTAGATTTGACATAGTCCTACATGTAATGTTACATTCATCACATGTATAAAACTTTGACTGGGCAGCTGATCTAGTATGGGCACCAGGCTTGCGACCTCCTGACTTGGCTTTGCCCGACTTGCCAGTTTTGCTTTCGTTAGCCTTCATTGTCATGATGGCATTCTCTATCTCCATTAGATCTTGATCCTCTTCGTCTGACATCAGTTTATATGTGAAACTTGGGATGGATCTTTTACCAGTTTTCAATCTTAAGCTTCGACGGCTTGGGCGGTCATAGTTTTTTCTCTCTGAGCTACTTCGAGTAATTCTTTCCGTCTTACTTTCCTCTCGTACTTCTGCTTTCTCTGTCCTTTCTTCTTTTACCTGCACATCTTCACCTTTTGGCACATCCTTCTCATCTACTGAGGAATCTTGACATTTGCTCTGTCTCTTTTGTCCATCGGTTAATAGTTGGTCTGAATCGTTGCCCCCACTTTTGACCCCAGAGTCATTGTCTGGGTCATCCACCAGAAACATCTGCAAGCTTCCACTCTCTGACTCTTCAGTTACAACTTTAACTGGTGAGGATCTACTGACCTGATCAGTTTCCTGATCAGCTTGGTTGTGTTCAAACTTGATGGTGGAGTTCTCCTTGATTTCATCATTTTGAACTGAGCAGTTAGAAATTGCAATATCACTTGCAGGCAAAGTATCCTCCCCATCAGTATCGGTTATATTTTGGACATTCCTCTCAGGAACAACTAACATTTCTTGACCTTCTGCAGAATGGACTAAACTCCCTTTCTGTTTGGATGACGAGAGGATGTTGCTACAATTAGTGTGATCTCCTGAAGGGGACAGCGCATCTCTCATAATGTCCACCGGTCCATTTGTTGTTTCTGGCTTTGTCCATTTTAATGCCTCATCCAGATCTCTACCTCCATGATTGTCTGATGAATTAAGAAATAACAGATCAGGACCATCTGTCAAAGTGGCATCTATGGACTCAGATTTTCCTGCTGTCTTTGCTTGGCTGACTGAACATTCCGTGCTCGAGTTGGGAGTAAGGCTGCTCTGACTGGCATTTATATTCGGCTCCCTGCCCTCGCTGGTCAGCTCCAGGAATGAGTCTGTTCTAATGTCAGGGAAGGCATCCTCGCATGGACCGTCAGCATCTGGGGTATCCATTGTTTTACATGGAGGTAAGAACTGATGATTTCATCTTTGAAAACTTCAGCAATGTTAAACAGAACATGACTGCTGTCAACTTTGTATATCCTAATATGTTTCTTTCACAGCCACAATTCATTCTGAAATGGATGAAAATGAAAACATTCTATGTACAGCAAAAGATATGAATGTGTATCAGAAACAGGTAGTGAGTAACAAAATTTTCACAACAAAGTAGTGCAACTTTGTCTTGCAAAATTTTAAATAGTGCTTTCTAACTCTGCCACTTTTCTTGAAATATGAATGTAAGAGAGGTAAAGCAGGTATCCAATGACATACAAAAGCATATGGCCTGAACTAATTGGAATAGATAGATATCAAAAGCAATTAGTACAAATAATGACTGTAGCCACTAACCTCTGCCAACACTATAAGTTACAAGAGAATTTGGATAATTGCTTAATGTACTGTTAGCAAGCCTAGGTCATAATCAATTATAGACTAGTGAATTATTTCTTATTTCTGATCCTCTTGTGTTGACTAGAGTAAGACTAATGCATCTACAATCTGAATAAATTATATCAGATACAAAGAGAAAAAAAAAAATGACAAAGATAACAGGAAAATATGGATAAGAATGGAAAAATTAAAATGACATGCTAAAGTTTTTCCACAGGTTTCAATAAAGAGTCTTACAATAAAGAGTCTATGTCAGCATGAGGCAACTGCTTTGTTTATTCACAAAGACAACATTTGTGAATCTAGTTACGATGGCTTTACAATGACTTAAAAAAGAATTGTAAAAATATTCACATCCATATCTCAAAAAACCACATTGTGTCCTGTTAGAGTCCTGAGTTCTATAATGATATTTTCATAAATCTGGACTAGAATTTTTAATTAATTGTACCCATTTGCTTTAAAATAAAGAGTGAAAGAACTCTAATTTCATTATTTCTTTATTCCTTTTGACCTTATTCTCAGTCACCAACCCAAAGAATGTGCATTCCTGTGAGGATTTAACTGTGGCACTAAATATACTAGTACAAATTCCTAATAGTTCTACATTATCATAGTTCGACACAATGGTAGTTAGATGTAGAATCTAGACTAGATCTAGAGAAGCCTAGAAGAATCTAATCTAGATGTGGACAGGCCATTATAATTCTATGCCTCATAGTTGAACAATGTAAATATGACAACAGGGCACACCTGATGACAATAAATGCATCTGATATGGCGCGATTATGGTGATTTAATGATTCTCGTTACTATCATTTTTCATTTTCCACTCACTATGAACTGGCTTAGAGATCTAAACTTGCAGGAGTAGACAGGGGTCTATCGATAATGGGTTTCACACTATCTAAATTTCAGGCCTAAAAAGTGAAAATTGCACATTCTGAGCACACAGTGATAGTGTAAAAGCTCCACAATGTCCAGTACCTTATGCACCATCGCAAATCACAGCCACTTATGTGACAATGGAGTGCAACGATGAATTCAAGTTATTTAATCCTGCAAGATAATTCTCGTCGAGTGGAAAAACAAGAGGAGATAATTTAGTCGTTGTTGCAGTCCAAGCAGTTCGCTATGAAACTTCCTGTTGCCTTGTCGTTTCGCAAATTAACTGATTGTAAACAAATCGTAACAAGACGAGCTAAAAATAAATAAATAGTAGAAAAGTAAACAAACAAATAAATAAATGTACAGTATGTATTATTTAAATATTGTATATTTGTTTATTTGTCCATATACATCTATATGTAAATAAATAATGTAGTCATGTACATGTGTAAATATATATATAAACAGATAGGCCTCTAGATAAAAAAAAAAAAAATTAGACAGACAAACAAATGAACAGATAAACGGACATACAGAGGGACAGAAAGAAAGATGGTGATAGATAGATAGATAGATAGATAGATAGATAGATAGATAGATAGATAGATAGATAGATAGGCAGACAGACAGACAG
>JBCAUA010077523.1:0-10852 GCA_038406235.1 Peronia verruculata
AATAACACTTATAAATTTCTTCTTCTTGATGTTGAGTTGAAGATAGCCAAATTTTCGGACCAACTTGGTCCTTCTTTATTATGTTATGTGTTATTTCCTTTTTTATTTTAAATTGTTTAGTTAGTTGCCGGTTGGACAGTATTTTTCTACTTCATTAAATGATGAAGATGATGATGATGACGACGATAGTGATGATCTTATATACGGTACTCACTCTAAGTGTTCTAAAAATGTATTTTTTAATTCCCTCTTCACATAACATTAAACCCTCACTATGCAATACGCAAATCGTTTAGTTAACATTTCTTTTCGTGTACAGCAATATCCTAAGTTCAGTTTATGTTTTCTTTATTGCCCCGACGAAGAGCCAAATGGGCTCGGAAATTTGGCCAGCGAGATCAGTTTACTTTATTAACCCAATGTTACGCTGAAAACAATCTGAGCACCTAACGAACCATGGGCTTCTCTATTTCACAGGAACGTCTATGAGTGTCTCACGTGGGTTTGTTGAGGTAATAATAGATTGTAAAGCACTTGAACTGAAGCTCTCAACGGGAAAAAGCGTTTTGAGAATTCAAAAAGCGTTTTGAGAATTCTCTCTGTGAAAGCGAATATAAAGAAAAAAAGAGCTGGTGAAGGCTAGACCACTAATTACTTGGAAGAGATTTTTGGACAGTCATATTCTGACAGACAGATGCTTATGATAAGAAATGATAAGCTTCTCATGGCTCTATTGATTTCCATCGCATTAATTTATAAAGCTCTTATTTTCTTCTATTTGTATTGGAGTATCTATCGGTAGACAATCTATAGCTTGAAATTTAAGCCGTGTATGTAATAAGTTGACGTTGATGATGACGCTAGGATTACTTTTTTAGCAAAGAAATTCCTTAATTTGATAGGAGAATCTGAAATACAGCTGTTTTCTACTTCTTCTTTTTTTATTTCTATTGTTTATTATATTTGAAGAAACATATTTTGAATGTCAGCTGAAACTAAAGTTGTTCCACTGCTCATGATTTCCAGGAAGTGTGGAGAAGTGTTAAGTCCACATTTTGTTCTTAATCTGAAATCGTATAAGCATCGCTGTCATCGATCTGCAGCTTGTAAAGGGCGTGTGGTCTGCAACTTCTTAAAGTTTCTTCTGATTGTTCAGAGCTGAAAATATGAATGGTTTTTGGTTCACGTTTTGAAGCTCACTGCAGCAGTTAGGTGTTAGCAGCTCAGTCCTGCCGTGGTAGAAAGAGCGAGAGACAGGGCGGAGAGATCCAAAGTCCAGTGGACAAGTAGGTTTCTTCCGATTAAGCCAACGACTGGAAATCTCCGTTTGACTTCAGTAGAGGGGTCCAAACACTACAGAGTGTTCACTGTCATTGTCATAGAAAACCATAAAAATGCACGAGACCGGTGACAGTTGTTCTCAGATCTCCAGGTGGAGCGGTAACAGACATCAGTGAGTGTTCTATTTTCAGCAGAGGGGTACAAACGCTCCGGCTGAGATTTCCAGGTTTTTCCTTAGTCAAATATAAACTATTACAGTGCCAGTGTTTCGGATGGATAAGTCCACAGATAGCAGTAATTTAGGAAACAACGGATATGCACCTGTAGAAGACCATTTCATTTTTTTTTTCTGCATGTCAGTTGCTTATGCTTGGCCAAAGATCTGCAAAATCTGAGACATACATCATAGAGTAAAAAGTAAAGTAAAAATGCCATTCCTTGACTCTCAAGAGGGGAAATTGCCTTGGCCATTTCAGACCGCGTCGCCGCAGTGCAGCGTCACTGTACCTCCTCCGACATACGTCAGGTACCCGCTTTACAAGTGGGACTTAAAGGTGAAATTTTAGTTACAGGATACTTTAGTCTGGTGAACATTATTGTTGTCACGTTACCTACGTGCAGCCCAGTGATAAAACCTCTATTGCTGTTCCACTCTATGGCAAGCTGGCTGGTATTTCAATAACTTTCACAAAGTTTGTCAACACCTGTCACAGTGAATTCTCTAAAACCGGGCAAAAATTTAATTGAACACTTGTTTAACGTGTCAGCCCTAAGTTAGTGTTTATGTTGCAAACTTTTTTGACATCTGTTGTCACTAATTATACTAATGTTAACTCAATGCGTTTCGCACAGTTTACCATGGGTACAATAATTTTCACGGTATTTTATCCTCACCTGATGGTTTTTCACTACCTAGTAAAAAAAAAAAAATTACGTAGGCGTCAGGAGAGTCATGCTGTTGGGTCCATAATATAGTCCAGAGGTATCCAAACGTTTTGAGAAGAGGGCCGGATTTTATAGGGTGAAAATGTGCGGGGGCTGAACATTCAGAATGACATTTTCTTTAAACCATAAATATTAAAATAGTCAGTGAAAATGAACTATTTATAAAATTTGTATTGCAAATGATGTTAAAAAAAAAAAAAAACTTGCCTGCACTTAATGTTAAGGATGACACTGAGATCTCGACTGCAATAAATAGTCCCACTGAAAGACAATCCATCTCTGAAAGATTTAATGCTACGATACTGCGGGCAGGATGAAATATGTACAATGGTCGCATTCGGCCCGCGGGTCGGACTTTGGTCATGCTTGATAGAGCCAGTTTTGTTATCAAGGTCTCATCTTAGCTAATCTCATCTTATCTTATTTTGTCTTACTTTATGTCATGTTACTTTACCTTACCTTACCTTACCTTACCTGTCACGTTACTTTATGTACCTTATCTTACCTTCTCTTGTAATTACCTTATCTTACTTTCTCTTTTTTTAACCTTACTTTAACTCCTTGTAACTTACCTATAATTTATCTTATATTTCTTTACCCGGGAATATGTGAGGATATTGATATTGTTCCGTGGGTTTCTCAGTTGTAAAACTCTCTTTGCTTATGCGCTGATTCCGTAGCGGACTTCCAGAACTGCTAGTCCACTAGTCAAAACTTTCTACTTTCAGAGTGTAGTCGAGGGATAATTGACTACTGTAGTTGCTGTTGTTATTGTTGTTTTGTTTTGTCTACCCTTTATTTCAGTTATTTAACTTGCTTCTTGTGGACAATTCTAGAAAATTTTCCTCCTCTTACTGGCTCTTTCCTGTCTTATTTCATGATTGTGATGTAACATGTCTCGCAGCCAGTCAAAATTAGACGTATGTCGATTTTTTACCATATGGGGTTTTTGATTTCACGTGAAACTTTATTGCCTAACCCTTCAAGTGGTGAAAAAAGTTTTTAGCTAGCTTTATTCTAGCAAGAGATATTGCAGTTTAAAGAGACAAGGGGGTACCCCACAGCAGTGACCGAAATTCCCAGAAATTCGAGTTTAAATGAACGGTCGAACGCATATTTCTACATACCTACTTCACAAAAACCCGATATTAATGAAGAGATATTTATTAACTGAGTGTAAGACCGATACTGCTTTGTTCAGAAATGAATTCACTTTCGATTTCTGCAATTAAAACCAACCAACCAACCAAACACACAAACAAAAAATCAATGTTTGACCCGCCTCACCACATTCAAAGGCCGATTTATCGTCTGTAGCCTATCGACTTACGTTTCATTTCTACTGGCAGCGATTATTCTCTGTTCTAGCTGATTCCAGTTTGTGATTTAATATTCCAAGTATTCTGTTTCACAGAGCGTCGCTCAGAAATACTTTTTTTGTTGTTGTTGCTATATTGCCTGTTATCTAATTTCGTAGACCTGTTTTTCTCCCATTTTGGCAATTCTAGAAGTTACTTGTTACAGTTAAGGTATAATTACACCTTTAAACTTCCTGTATATGGTTTTGGAGGCGAGACATACTTGTTTTCCCATCGCCTCGTGTTTATTTAGCACTAAATTCCCATCTTTTATTTGAGGAGATAGAAATATTTGTATCCTCCAGAGTTAGACACAGATACGGGTGCAATGTGGTCACGGCCTTATGACTTATCTGAGTGGCCGCGAAACATACAACATAATAACCAGATACTTTTTCCCTTCTTTTTGCTATGCGGGTGTAAAATAACATTCAAAACTTGACGTTAATTAAGATGAATCTGTGTGTCCACTTTTGATATAATCAACTCAACTATTCTAAAAGGGATGGGCGTTTCCTGCATGTGAGAACCAATCCACAGCCTTACAGAATATCATTTCTAGTGTCAATGATACACTTATCAAGTTCAGAAACTATCTCATGAGTCTGCTTTGTTATTATGCTAGATATAATATTTACGTCTCAATCGATATGCATCTGAGTGTATCCTTCATGTATTTTTGTGTCTCATACATTATGAAAAACATAATTTTTCGTTGTTGTTGTTGTTTTTTATTTTTTATTTTTACTTTTATTTTATTTTTCATTTTTATTTATTTATTTATTTATTTATTTATTTTTGGAAGTAGACGCAATTTGACTTATATTGTCATCTTATCTTAACTATCTTGTTTTAACCTATCTTCTCTATTTATTTCATATGAACACATGGCTTCCATAGAAACACTAGAACTACAGCAGCTTTTCCGATACCTTCAGGGTTAAAGTCGGATCTCAGGAATGCATTTCTCAACATGACACAGTTTGCTCTCTTCTCTCCCAGGATGATTCATTTCCGGGTTCGCACTTTTTGGGCCAACAATTATTGTTCCTTAAGCATCAACAACAACAAAGTTCTTTATTGACAGAGATATATAAGCTCTGAGATTGCGCCATTTTTTGGGAGACCTTGACGCTAAGCTAGAGATAAATATTTATTTCCGTTTTTTTTTTTTTTTAAATGCTTTCTTCTTCAACCTCCATGCACCATGTTTAAACGGCTCTAATAATGTTTTGCCACGTGTAATGTGTTGCCTTCAGACAAGGAAAAATAAATAGATTGGAGCAATTGTAGTATAGGGATGTGTACAGAAGAGCGAGCTGAGGAGATATAACGCTGGATTTTGTTTTTAACTTCTTCCAAATGGGAAGAAAGGAAAATGAAATGCTAAGGCAAAAATAATGAGATCCAATTGCCTTGCTAAACCTGTTATACAAAAGGATAAAAAGGAAATGATTCCTGGAAAAGACGCACACAAAAGAAAGATTGGAGAGGAGATGTACTGACAACTCCAGGAATGGAGAAAGGAAACAGTATGATCCACAACCGCGATGGACGAAGAGGAGAAGCTACCGCTGCATAACTTGTTTGTTAGATAACTTGTCAGGTATCAGGTAACTCCAGACTCAAGGGGCTTAGATAAAGTAAGAGAAGAAGATAGACTTTCAAAATGAAAGTCCAGAGTTTTAACTCTGCAGAAAGAAGGATGAGAAACAAGGAAGCTACGAGTGATGGTGGGCAAAGGAGAGGGAAGCGGGTCGAGGGACGAGTGGGGGCTTACATTAATTGACATTTAAGTTCGTTTGTTGTTGTTGTTGCTGTTTTCTCTCTGAATCAAAGACGTGAAACACAACACGGTGAGACCAGGTGCTGGGTATTTTTTATTTTTTTTAGCATATGTAGTTATAGTTACCACAATAATGCTTATCCATTTCCTTTCCGTTGGCTTGAAAATTTTTTTCATCTTTAATAGAAGTTGGGATGTTCTTTCGATGGAGCTGACCTGAAGTATTTATCACTTTTGCTCAATATGATTCAGCAAAATTAACTCTGGATGTAAATTACAAAGAAATAATTTGTGCAAAAATTCACTCATTGCTAAAAAAAAAAAAAAATGTGATTCCATCGCTTAGATCCAAGTTTTATGAGTACTTGATTTTATCCTCTCGCGTTGCATAATTATGCTATTTTATCCTATCACAATAGCTCATCAATTGTTTCCTGAACCCAGAATGGCACCGGCGGAAACATATTTTGCATTCCAAATAATCTATTATTGATACTTAAATCTGCACAAAACAAGGCAGGTAAGAACAATTTCCGATTCTTCTTCACTTTTTTAGGCCCTCATTTCTGTGGAAATTTCCTATAATTTACCAGGAAAATAACATAAACACAAACATAAAGTGCCTTAACACTGTCCCGGCCAAGACATTAGGACACAACGTACAACTGTTGTTCATGGTATCCGTAAACTTCAAGTAGAAAAACAGAGTTAGGGAAGATTCTAACAGTTTACCTCAATAGATACAAATGTGGAGGTCCCTGATACAAATAATTTCATCAATTGGTGCACTTTTACGAATTTCAGAAAAGTTTAGTACTGCGCCTGCAAAGTGCTAAGCAGTCAAACTGTCGACGCCTTCTTGCTTTCTCACTCTAAACGCTTTCCTCTATCTCGTCTTGAGTTGGCAGGTTCGGGGGGTACAAATCCAGACGTAGTCCATCTATTGTTTTTTAAATACGTTGCTCAGTAAGTTCCTGTTTTTGTTTTCAATGAAATACCGGGAGACCAACAGATCTGGGATCGTAAACCTATCGAGGTTGCAGTCCTTTGCTCACTGTTTTTTAAACCAGTAAGACCGTGCACAACTCTTAAAACAAAGCGATACTATCATTTCCTTAGGGCATCTCAATACCTATTTTCTATGTATGAGATCATAATATATCATATTTGTTCTGACTGGGTGATAATTTGTCTTTTAAGAACAGCTACTCTCTCGTCTAAAACTGTCTTTTCATAATATGTTATAAAAGATCTATAATGTTTTCGGAATTCGGTTGGTCGTCGAATTCGGGATCTAATTCCAGCATTCTGTCCTTGGGAAAGATAATTTATTCACATTTCCTGATATGACTCAGCTTAGAATAGGTATTTGACAATAGACGGTGAAATGATGGTTGATCAAGTTTAAAGCGCTTTACAGACAGCCGCCTTGTTTGTGTGTTTCCCAGGAAGCTGAGAATGTTTGCAAATGGCATGTAAAAATAGAGTTTGTGCTCTTTACGGGACAGGAGCTGAGTTTTATATTGTCTCTATTATCATTATCATTATTACTAGATCTCAATCGTTTTAAGATATTTTACTGTGTGTTTAAATATGATATTCGTATCTGTAAACGGTTTTCGATCCCTTGAATTATTTGTTATATACTCTGTGCTTGGTTGTGTTTAATTTCTGAATAAAATATCCAGAAATGGTTCCCGTCTCCACACAGAATGACTCACAATTTGATGTCAATGAATCCAAGCTCAGCCATTTCTAAACAACAATGAACATTTCTTTGCATACCAAACCCTCCAGTACCAGAGAAACATACATTAAGGTCACTTTACCAACTTTACTTCGGGTTTAGAATAGATATATTTATGGCTAAAACAGAAGAATTTAAATATTCTGTTGTTTTGTTAAAGTGAGTCAGATCAGAGTTCTGTAAATGTTCATTTGACATAATTCTACACAATCCTATTCCAACAACACCCGAGATTGATATATCAAAGATCTTTAAGGTGATGTAACATGTACTGTGGTTTTACGGAGATGAAGTGTTAATGCACCTCAAACAAAATAAAGATAAGAGCATTTCTTGATAACGGCCTCATTGATTTCAAACTAAGCTGAGTTGAGGCTGGAAGCGATTTTGATCAAAGTGAAACATGCCGCCATCCCTTCCGCTACACCAGACATCAGAAAGTTACAGATATTTCATTGACTACGTTTACTTTCGCTACTTTTTCTCCGGGAGTATTTAAATAATCCTGTCGGGATAATATCATGGCTATAAATTTAATGAATCATTTCTTTTTCTCATATCAGTGTCGTCGTTCACGTTTTGATTTATTTGATTATTTATTTTTTGATATGTCAGTTCATTTCCTTTGAAAATAAACTTTCCTCGACCCCACCCATTCGTGATATTTGCTTACATTTAATTTTTTTTTCCTCTCTGATCTTCTTCTCTTGCATCTTTTGAGTTTGTCTTGTGTCCAGTATATACATCATTCAAAATCTATTTCACATCCATTTGCAAATTAAAGAATGTCATTTACATTTGCTTCTAAAGAGAAATATCTTGAAGAATATTTTTCAGAAGTTTTGCAGACCCAGTTTAAAATAAGAGATAGCCTTCGCTCTTCAAACTTTGTACATCGTGCTGTCTTGTAAATACATGGTAGTGACAGCACTGTTATAGTTATGAAGTCCTGTATGTGTGTGTGTGTGTGTGTGTGTGTGTGTGTGTGCGTGCGTGTGTGTGTGTGTTTTCTTCTTATTATATTATTATTATTTTCGTTGTTATATATATGTAGACTTTTTATTCTAGGACAATAAATATTCACTCGGCTCTTATTATGCGTATTTATTTTGGTCGGAGGAGACTTTTGTGCAGAAATTTTGGATTTAGAAAGTTGTTTTTTTTTTTTTCAAACAGAGGTGCTTCTTTCTTGTCTTTATCAAACTTCTAATTGTCAATATTTGTTTATCGTTCGTAACATAAACTCGCCGTTATCTGAGAAGGCTACATGTCGGGCTTCCGCTTCCCTACCCAAGAAGTCAAGGCATATTGAGTCACTGAAAAACAGCTGTTTCCAATCTTCCCAATTTCCCTGATGGGATTCGAACCCTAAGTCGTTTCATCGAGAAGCAAACATCCGGCTTCTCAGTTACCTCCCAACAACCCCCCCCCCCCCCTTTTTCGCTCACACCAGTAATGATCACAAATGGTATTCATGTAACACGTATGCCAGCAGGCTGCATGCTCTTTGCATTGTAAGCGGGAGGAGACTGGGGCAAAGGCGGATCCCAGTATGTGAGTTTTATTATAAAAGAAAATAAATCGCACCTGATGAATTTGTATTTTCTCTTTCAAATATCTGCCTCGACAAACAATAAAAACTGATGTTATTTTACAAATTCAGAAATGAGAGACACGAATGTATATGTCTATTTTACAATAACTGAGACACTGAGATTCAGAGTAAACATAAAATTAAACGAGAGAAAGAAAGAAAGAAATCGATAAAGAAATAACGAAAGATAAAGGGAAAGAGAGACAGAAAGAATGAAAGAAGGAACACAGAAAGAACTAATAATTTTTTTTTTTTTTTTAAAGTCGTTGTTTTTACGTTGACTTTCTTAAAACAGAGATCTTTGACCAGCCGAAATGACTTCACTGACCCACAGGTAAAAAGAGCTGGACGCAATAATACAAATAATAACATTAATACCAATAATAACAATCACGGTAATGAAACTAAAAGCAGTATCACCGTATATAAACAAATATAACAAATCCGTTGCCATAATTGCCTTGCTCTGATTTTAAAGATTCTTTCGACATTATGGCAACTAACTAAACAATAACAAAAAAGCAAATAACGACATCTGAATCTTCATTTTGATGTTGAAAGTGAAAGCGAGATTTTCAAGTCATCTTCAGGGCAAGAAAGTAAATATATAAAAATGTAAATAGGATATTGTTATGTACAGAAGAAACTGTCTTTCAAATGACTTGCTTATTGTGTTAACGTTCGTCACAATTTACTGCTGAGGCAAAAAAAAAAAAACAAAAAAACAAACAAACAAACAAACAAACAAAGAAGGGAACAGAAAAGAATTGCATTTGGCTCGGTAATTAACAAAACAACAACAACAACAAAGATATAATACATTTTACACGAAATACATTTTTTAAGAAGCTATTTTGCTTTATTTGCTCCGGGCCTTTCATTTATTTGCTGCAGCCCTCTCATTTGCTTGTCAGCCATGACGGTAAAAAAATAGAAAACGCCATCTGGAAATAGCGGGGAAAGAATACAATATGACCTTGCAACCCTCGGGACGTTTCATTCATTGTGTCTGTTGATCCGTCGGAAATTGCTCCAAACGTCGCCTTGTCAGCTCATTTCTGACCACATTTATTTTATTCCGTAAAAAATAAGTGGAAATCTCTGTGTGCATGTGTTTTTTAAGAGGTTTTACTGGGGAATAGTGAGGGGTTAATGATGGGTAGGAGCGCTCACAGTGGACAGGAGAAAGTTGATCGAAAGATTGAAAAAAAAAATGATTCGAAAAGCCCGATGGAGAAAAAGTGTGTTGTTGTTGTTGGGGGTGGTGGCGGTGGTGGTGGTGGTGTTGCTCTTGATGTTTTGTTGTTATTGTAGCCGCTGATGTTGTTGTTTTTGCTGTTGTTGTTTGCTGATCTTGTTGTTTTTGCTGCTGATCTTGTTGTCCGTGTTGTTGTTGTTGTTGTTGCTGATGTTGCTGTTTTTGCTAATGTTGCTGTTGTTGTGATATTGTTGTCGTCGTTATTGTTGTTGTTGTTTCTATTGTGTTGCTATTGTTGTTGTTGTTGACTGATAAATTTCCCCGCGCTCAAACGTCTGCGTGTCATTCGTACATTTGTCAGCAAAACTGGAAATTCCAACACCCCTCCCCCCCCCCCCCGCCCTCCGACTCTTATACTTATAAAATCTCGTATAATGATGTTGTAACATGTATAACCTTCAAAGTTCGTGGCATGTCAAATAACCTATGGTCTGGAACTTTAAATTAGACATAACGACATCCCCACTGGTTTGCATATTACGGATAATTTCATACTTCAGGATTCCTGAGATAGACAATCTAGGATGGAGGACTGAGCATGGCAAACAATGAAAACTAGCAGCTGCTTGGAAAATGTCAACTATTCGTGGTGAGCTTGTGATGTGGTGAGAACAAGGTGCTTATTGCCATGATAAAAGGTTACTTGGTAGATAGTGCTGCATGAACCGTTTCACATTTTACCCCGAAAGAATGGAGAAAACTTTGATGTCACGATTTCTAGGGGTAGATATGTAAACAGACAGAAAGACTGACAAACATACAGACAGAAGAACAGACAAACAGACAACAGACAGACAAACAGACAGTAGACAGACAGACAGACTGATAGATAGATAGATAGATAGATAGATAGATAGATAGATAGATAGATAGATAGATAGAT
>JBCAUA010077533.1:0-10852 GCA_038406235.1 Peronia verruculata
AGAAAGAAAGAAAGAAAGAAAGAAAGAAGAAAGAAAGAAAGAAAGAAAGAAAGAAAGAAAGAAAGAAAGAAAGAAATCTTCAATTAAAGAGCGTTTTTCTAAAACTTGGCATTTGCATTTTTTACTTTTCAGAGAAAGCTGAAATGCTTATATTATGAAGATTAGTCTTTGCATTCTCTAAAGAACCTTGATATCATTTGATTAATTGTGTTATAGAAAAAAAAAAGTAAGGGTAAACATTGAAATTCAATCATTATTATTATGTTTGCTTGTTCCTTTATTACTATTCATATTTTTGTTTCCAAAGGTGGGTAAGTACAAAAAATACCCATGTTTGGAAAATTATTTCAGTTGACAAATATCTAGTTTTTGAAAAAAAAATATCCCTGGCTTTAGTCACGTTAACTCAAAACATGAAGAGACTCCGCAGAGAACTGGAGATGTATCAGACACACGCTCTGGAAACCTGCATTAAGAATCACAAGATAGGTCCTAACCTGAAACCCCAAAGGGAAAAGGAAAACAGGCAGACCCCCCCCCCCCCCTAAAAAAACACCTGGCGCCGGGACTTGGAATCAGATACCCAAAGGATGGGTTGCACCTGGGGGCAACTGGAACGTCTGGCTCAGGACCGGGATGCCTGGAGAGCTCACGTCGCTGGCCTATGTCCCAGGAGGGATTTCCAGGCGTCAGTAAGTAAGTAAGTAAGTAAGTCAGTCAGTCAGTCAGTCAGTCAGTAAGCAAGTAAGTACATGAAGATGTATGAAGTCAGATTTTTCGTTACAGTAATAACTCAGTTGAGTAGAAAATCGGTATACTACCTACTTTGACGGTCTGCTTGATACTTTCTTGATATTTCCTGACATAAGTCACCAGAGGGGCGTTCAGAAACTTGACGTGTTAAGATTTTAACTTCAGCAGCACCTCGGTTTAAATAAATCTTAAATAAATCTATCTTGATTGGTCAAATCCATAGGTTTTTCTAACGAAAGAATTTAATGTGATTGAAAGAGGCAAATTTTGACTTTCATTACATACACAGTTGAACCTGCCTGAACTGACAGGTTTCGTGTACAATAAAAGCATTTAGCATTAATTTAAATTGTGGACAACTGTCAAAGATTGCAATATGTACAATTATATATGGCTCAGGAACTTTAGGTTTGAGAACTATTAGGACGATAAGTGATTAAATAAATGTATCGTGGGTAGTCTTGTATCACATCTAACCTTGCTAACAAATAAAATCAGTATGACAAGGGAGGGGGGCATAATCGAAATCAGGCTTTCATAACTTTGACCGCATTGAGCTCCCTTCAACAACAATAACATTATAATATTCTAAATATTAGTAATAAACCACTACATGACACTCAAGGGTTATGACTTTCAGATTTATGTTAAGATGCTGACTGGAAATGGTTCTCTGACACAATAAATGTATCTTATCACGTAGTAAAATACTTAAGCTCTACAACATTAAGAATTCAGTATGGTTAAACAGTTATTTCCATGGCTTTCAGCCCCCTGCAGCAGTTATCTCGGTTTAGTGTGGTTGAGACAGACAGGTTCGTACTGCTGTAATTTTTAGCCTGTTTCTCCTCCCGCCCCCTTTCTCTTATTCTTTCCATATCTCTCTCTCTCTCTCTCTCTCTCTCTGCCTCTCACTCACTCTCTGTCTGTCTCTTTCACTCTATTTCTTTCTCTCTCTGTCTCTCACTCATTTTCTCTCCCTCTCATTCTCGCATTCTCTCTAACTCTCTCTCTCTCTCTCTCTGTCTCCCTCTCTTTTTATCTGGCTCTCACTCACTCACTCTTTTTCTCTCTCTCCGTTTCTCACCCTCCCTCTCTCTCTCTCTCTCTTTCTCTCTCTCTCTCTCTCTCTCTCTCTCTTTCTTTCTCTACCTCTTCCCTTCCGTATAATAAGACTCCGTTTGATTTGACCAACCGGACACAGGACAACGTTAAAGTGGCTAACGCTGAGACCACAGGGGAATTTGAGAGGTGGTGTAAGAAGTAAGAGGGGCGGGGTAGCTGTCCAAGAAGGAATGAGACTTGATTTATTGGAATTTTATCAAGGCAAGCAAATAACGTGGGGGATTAGGAGGCGGGGGGAGCTGGGGGGGGGGGGGTCTCAACAGGAGAGGAGGCAGTAATGGTCAATAGCCAAGTAATGAAGTTGTTACATTGATAACTTCTAGAATGTTTACATAACAGTATGTAAGTGTTTCACCGAAAGTGTAACTGAGTTTAAAACTGAACATAAAATGTTGGAGCGGGGGCGACATCCTGGTAGGCAGAGAAATCAAGATGATAAAAAAAAATATATATATATCCATGTTATATAGTTCTTTGATTGAGAACTTCTTGAATTGTCGCAGACAGTGCCTAAAATATTTCACTGACAGCACACCTGTGTTTAAAACGTACATAATAATTACATGTCACTTGAGGGAGCTATAGAGGCAAATGGACAGAAAAACGTAGACAGAGAGAGAGATGAAAACCAGAAAATGCCTCGTATTCAAACAATATTTGGACGAAATGTCCAGGGAAATGGTTACTGGCAGTGTCGACGCTCTTTCCTTTGCTCACAGTTTCATTATAACATCACGGTCACGGCTATATTGTGCTAAACACGGTAAGATGCGTTTGCACGTCAAAAAGGCTGATCACATACATAGAAGAAGAGAGGAGAGAGAGCGGGACAGAGAAGAGCCAGCTGATTAAATTAACCATAAAGGTGGAGTATAGACGTAAAGTTGGTTGGGCGGACTTCTTAGCAAATACCCTAATAACGGTACTCAATAATTGCTCAGGGAAATAATTGTATGAATTCAATAGCTGTGCATATTTCGATTATGGATGATGGTCGTGAATTCGATGACAGTAAAGTATGCAGTTCAAGGTTACATTATTGTGTCCCCTTCAGCTGCGAGTTATATGTAGTTCGACATACTTGATTTAGGGTAGCCTATAATGAAGGGTATATTATCATATAAGGCAAGCCATGCCACATAGATAGAGTGGTTTTATACGAGCACATCCACCATTCCTCCCCCTACCCTTTCCTTTCCTCGCCCTCGTTTCTTTTGTTCTCCGTCCTACCTACTGATAAGCATGAACACGGGGTCTTTTGGTCAATGGGTGTGCTGGCTCGGGAGAGGACAACGCTGGCCACTGGCTAGTTCTGTAGCAGCACACTGGGGCAGTATGCAAACAGCCGTGGACAGAAGCTATTAGCCTGCACAATAAGCTTGTCTGGTCGCACTGGTGACACACGTCAGGGCACATTAGAGCTCTCTTTCACTGCATTCCATTCATCCATGGTGTGTAGTGTTAGCATGGTTGGATAGGTGGATGGATGGATGGATGGATGGGTGGGTGGATGGATGGATCAATGGATGGATGGATGGGTGGATATGGTCACATACATGGATAGATGGAAGGATGAATGGATGGACTGATTGACATACATACATACATACATACATACATACATACATACATACATACATACATACATACACACACTTGAAGGGGAGGAAAATGGCTACGTTAAGAAGCCAACAAGAGCTAAAGTTTATGCAAACCAGATATTATGACATTAAAAGATAACGCAGGGCGGGCAGAGTAGGGAGGAAAGACACCGATAAAAGAGCAATGGTAATGAAAAAGCATGGTGCGGTGGGGAACAAAGATTCTGCACAATGTTGTATGCTACATGCTGCCTGGGGTTTGGAAACATGATTGTCTTGGCAAACAAAGAACTGGTAAATTCTTCTCTGAAGGTTCTGAGAGCAGCATTAACCAATAAGACCTACTGCACTGCGCTGACTTCCTGGTCTATGTTAACAGTTTAAGATACCGTGCGAGTGATTGACAGACATAATTGGAGAAGGAAAGAAATAGAAAAAAGAATGGAAGTAAAGAACGCAAAGGGGATATATGGTAGAGAAGAGAGAAATAAAAGAAAGAAAGAAAGAAAGAAAGAAAGAAAGAAAAAAAGAAAGCGACGATATTACCATGTGAACTGGGAAGAAAGAAAGAAAACAGAAAGAAAAAAGTAGAAAGAAAGAAACGAGAAAAAAGACAAGAAATGATTATAATATTATAGGAACCGGGGAGAGGGCGGGGGGGGGAGAGAAAGGAGACGAGGATGGTGTTATATGAACCGACTAGATGGAGATAGAGTTGGAGAAAGAAAAAAAGAAAGAAAGAAAGAAAAGAAAGAAAGAAAGAGAGAGAGAAAGAACGAAAGAAAGAAAAAGAGAATAGAAGACAGAAAAAAAGAAAGAGATAAACGGGAAACATACTAATATAAAGAATAGCATGCGCCACATTAAATGGGAAAGAGGGGTGGGGAGCGGAAGGAGGGAGGAGGGAGGGAAGAGGGGGAGGAGAGAAAGACAAAAAGAAAGAAAAAGGAAAGAAAGAAGTATGATACCACATGAACGTGAAAAAAGGGGGGGGGGGGGAGTTTAGACATTTAAGAATCATAATATTTGATTTACTATGTATCAAAGCAAAGAAAGTTGTCATTTCGAACGTGACACCGTTCCAACACTCTAAGCTTTGGTACCACAATAGGCTAGGCTTTGCAACAAACGTTTTTGTGCGTATTTGTTCAGGTCTAATGCTGATCTGAAATACAGGGGCACGCTGGCAAAAACTGATAGTCTTTTAAACAGTATATTGAAACGTCTCTCTTTGTCTCTCTCTTTCTCTCTCTCTCTCTCTCTCTCTCTCTTTCACTAGTGTGTATGTGTATGTGTCTTTCTTACCATTCCTTTTCTTCACTCATTCTCTCTTTCCTTCTCACTTTTCCCCCTCTTTTTTCCCTTTCTTTTCTCCTCTGTCTATTCTCTTCTTATTTCTCTAGTGTTAACATCACCATTACCACCCTTAACAAAATGCCGAAATATTGATTGGATCTATTCTTTATTGGGGAGGGGGCCATTTTCCAATCCATCCATCCATCCACCTATCCATCTATCCATCAGTCCGCCCATTCATCCATCTGTCCGCCCATCCATCCATTCATCCATCTGTCCATCCATCCATCCATCCATCCATCCATCCATCCATCAATCAATCAATTAACACATCCATCCATCCATTTATCTGTCCATCCGTCCATCCATCTATCGATCAATCCATCCATCCATCCATCCATCAATCAATCAATCAACACATCCATCCATCCATCTATCCGTCCATCCATTCATCCATCTATCTATCAATCATTCATCCATCCATCCATTCATCCATCTATCTATCCATCCATCCATCCATCCATCCATCAACACACCCATCCATCCATCTATCCATCCATCCATCCATCTACCCGTTTTTCCATTCTTCCATCCATATCGGCATTGGGTCGTCTATAGGGTTACTCACAATCAAGCAAAGCTGAAGAGCCACGTCTTGCCGTCCATGTTATATTTGACTTTCGTGACAATTTTCATCTCTCCACCCAACGTCTAGATCCAGTCTTATCAGACACATGCACATGCATTTACCTTTAGGTTTCAGTTTAAATAATATGTCAACACATAGCATACTTTTTTTTTCAGTCACTCAGTGTTTGTCCACCTACGTGGTGTTTGTCATCTTCAAAGTCAGTTTTTCCTATCATTCTCTTCTGACTACCTTATCTCCAGAGTTTTTTGTTGTTTTTCTACATCCACGACAGATATGAGTCATAAACTACGAGATTTGTTTTTTCTTCTATTTCTTTTCCACTGCCCACGCCCCCTCCCATCTCCCCACTTCTTCTCTCTCCAACAAATGTACCGATCATAACATGCAAGAATTCTGGACATTTTTTTTTTTAATCCATTTTCTTTTTCTTTCTTTTTCGGTGTTCTCTTTCTCCTCTTGCACTCCCTCCTTCCTCCACTTCTCCCCCCCCCCCCACGTCCGCCGCCGCCCCCGTCTACTCTTAACCATCTATCAGCTCTTAGAACAAACAAAATATTTAACTTAAGACACAGTTTTATGTCCACAACCATATCCCATATTGGCCTAACTAATTATTGGTTTGGCCCCAACAGATTGAGCTCTGAAACTCTTTTATATTACACGTATATACCACTCAACAGGTTCTTGGATAAAAAGTCTTTCAGAACCATTCCTTACCCAAATGTCAGATATGTTGGCCACACTGTTCTCCCTAACAGTAACTCTAGATATCATCCCCCCCCTCCCTCCCTCCACAACTACCCCCAACCCCTCCCCTCTGCCTGACCCCACCTCCCCCTCCGCCTCTCCCAAACCCTCCCCCCAGTGCCAATAGAAAAGTCCAGATAACAAAGGATTTGCAGTTCTGTCACTCTTATCTGTACAGGAGACAAATACTTCGTGACTTGTGTGTCGTGATAGCTTTGTCTAACAGTGCTGTTGCTCGTCTGTACTTCCTGATATCTCTCTGTTCTGCCGAGAGTTTAATATCTGCCTGTGACGGCGGTCTTTCAAGCTCAAGCAAGACTGAAGCAATGGACCGGCAAACCTACGCCCTCTTCTCAAATCTGCAAATCTTCACTATAGAAGTGTGAATTAATATGAATTATGTATAAATGTGGCATGCACATAGATCTCAGCTGTTGGAAAATATTAGAACATAATAAAAGAGCTAAAATAATATATGCGATAACTTTGTTTAGCACACATCGTGTTCATCTCAACTAGATGCCCCTTTCAGTTTATACCCCGAGGACATGAATTATCCATAATATCTAAATCTACAAATTTCCCATTGATGCTTCTTCACACGGTTCATATCATCCAACAAAAAATCCTCTTTGGTTATCCCAGAATGATGGGGCCCATGCCAAATGCTCCTGGTCCTTCTGGCTTCCCCAACACCTTATTCGCCATGCAAGGCAATCCGCAGTACCTTCATTTAAGCAGGGGAATGTGTCCAAGTCAGAAGTCCTTATAAATATTGGAGTCGTTGGCGATTGGTTTGGACTGCCTTTTGTCTCTCAGACAGGCCAACAGAGAAGCATTGCTAAAGTGCTTTGACAAAACGCCCATTCCCTGAATTTAGCAAAAAGCTCGACTACGTTTTGCCATCTGACTTTAAAAGCAGTGACCAACTGCAGTATTTAACCTGTCAATATCGGTAGACAGAGCCAGAGTGTCAGGGTTTCTTTTAGTATTTATTATATTCATGTCAAATATGTCTCAGTTAATGCCTTCAAATGGTACGATGCGAATGCCATGTTAGTAAATTGTATGCTGTGTGGTTATGAATTCCAATGGAAAGTATGATGAATGAGTTTTTTTACCAAATCGATGTCTTTACACATGGAGGGCTAGAGAATGAAGTGGGAGCTCCCTTGTTCTTTCATATTGTGTAAAGGCCGTATTTGAACAGGCTTGGAGATTTTCTAACAGGGCTGAACAAAATTGTTTTGTCACAACACCCTAGCACTGCGCTACCGAGGAAAAGAATTATGAACACTGCAAGTGGACAAGTAGAAATTATCACAGGGCCTGGTCTAAACAGATCCAACAGACAGGAGACTTACCTGTGTTCCACCTGTTATGAAGCAATAAGAACGGTAACAAAATAACTTAATATAAAGGGGAATATATGAAAACAGCTTGCCCTTATTGGTTTCCACAGACTACAAAAATAATTTTATGCAATCGATAGAGAAGCCATAAATGACGATATTCATAGTGCCATGACGCGAGATTGTTTTGAAAGCCTTACTCTTATACAAAGATCTTCACGGCTTGAAAAACAATAACCGCAACTATGTCGATGTCTAACTTGAAAACGAATAGGTGCCACCCATAACGATCACTTTACTTCTCCACAACTTTTCTCCTTTAATGTGTGCCAAACTATCTGCCTTCAATCTGTCTGAAAAAAATTGGCATCTTTAGACTTAATGCTCGGTTTGTTTCCAAGAAAGCTGACACCTTACCTGAGTCATTCCTTTGGATCTGTCCTGTGATGGTGGATTGTGAAGTGCTTATAGACGGTACTATAAAGATAAGCGCTATATATATGACCTCCCATTATATTAAGTAATAGTAATAACACTAAGAGGAGCCAGGGTTTGAGTTTAACGGTACGTCTACTCCGTTATAACTACATTGCGTCAAGGAAAAGAATGAGAACAACAAAAACAACGTCAACAAAAACAAATCTATAAAAGTAAATAAAACTAAAAAGAAAGAAAGAATCTAGTCTACTGATTTGAAATTCGCGCCGGGAAAATTAATATTCCGGAAATTCTACATTTCAATTAGGTTTAAAAGGCAATCATTTCAAATTTCAGTATGGAGGCATGTCAGGTAACTCGAGCGAGTCGACTTTGTGTCAATCTTATTGGCGAGTTCTTTCTTTTTCGAACAGCTGCACTAAAAACACCAGGAGAGGGGGGGCTGGGAACACGATGCCATGAAGTCATGTTTTAATTCTGGGCCGTCTTGGGAAATACGTAAACTTGGTTGTTTATTCCTGAAAGCAGGTCCGCTTTCTATTCATTATTTCATCAATTTGAATGCAAATCTTTTCATGCTACTGGCAAACCTACGTCCGGGTCTAGCTCATAAACAAAATGCTGAGCCATAAACGTGACAGGCAGTAAAGTAAACTTATGACATCTCAAGTAACCGGTACAGGTGCATATAATATACTGCAGACAAAAACTTTGTAGGGGCAGAGAAATAAAGCTATGTACCTATCTCCTTTATTAATATATATACATGTAGATAATCTCAAGCCTTGATCACAAGAAATGTCAGGTTTAGTCCAAGAGTCTGGCTTTTTAGAGAGAGAGATTATTTGATAAAATTAAAATCCATGAATGTTTATAAAAGAATACACAAATCGGATTACAACAAATACTACCGCCTCTTAATTATCAGGAATTGGAGAGTTAGTATAGGATGTAAAGTATAGAATTCCAGTCTAGATGAGAAAACGTAGACTCGCTGGTAAAATCTCGATCTTCCCATAGTAAGAGAGTCAATGTATGAGGCAAATTCAAGAATGCATCTCGGATCACAAGAAATGACAGCATAATCTCTATCTCCTGTTAGAGAACTAGAGTATGGGATGAACAAATGAACATAGGGTTTAGAATCCAAGAAAAAAAAAGTGCCAACATAATCTCGTTGTTCTGATAGTGTCTAGAGCTGTCAGTGGTTCTCAATGTTTTTTGTACTCACGATCCCCTACCCAAAAGCTTGAAACCCACGCGACCCTTTACTATCAGCATCTCGCTATACATTTTATTTCCTTTGATGGAGAGGTAAAGAAATATTGAAACAAAAAAACACACACAAAAAAATATATAAGAACATGAAAATGTAATTCATGGGTTGAAATTAATTTTCTTCCAAACTACTTTTAACAAGTCCCCCCCCCCCCCTCCCCAGTCAAGGCTTACGATCCCGAGGGGGTCACACCCCACCGGCTAGGAACCCCTGATCTAGAGTAGGTAATGAAATATAAGCGTAGATCAGGAGTAAAGACACTGAGCTTCTCAGATCCGGGATTCAAGGCTTAAATAAAGAAAAGAATGATGTAGACGATAACTTGAGTATGTCAGGGGTCACACTCCGCTGGTGACGAAAATACCTGGATATCAGTCTTAGCATGACAGCACAATGGTTCAACCTATGCTCGTGTATCATGTTATTATTCAAACATTACTAATAATATGAGTCAGTAAACGGGTATAAAGAGTCACCACGTAATTGCGTGTTTGCGTGTGGTTTTTGTATAACAGTATTGCATATCTAGTCCCCCTCCAGTCACGACACCATAGAATCTGTCCTGGGTCCTTCATTTGACAGTGACGTGACATAGGGGGTTTTCCCTGGTCTGCCTGTCCTAAATCATCAAATGCAGGACGAGGGAGAGAGCAAACACCTTAATTGTTAGAGCACTTAAACAATGTTGGATATAATGATGTGTGGTATTTATTATGCCCTCAGAAAGGCCCTTGTTGTCCTAGGAAGATCTGGAGAGTGTTACACTAGTCTGTGATGTTGCTAAAAATTGAAGAGGAAGAGAACAAAGGCCTGGTCTGAGCATGTAATTAGCAAAGTGATATAAAATACAACACTGTTTGTTTGTACCTCAGAAAGAAGACGTACAGAGAGTTCAACTATCCTGGAGGAAAGAGAGAAGAGAGAATGAAACAGAGAGAGAGAATTGAAGCCTCATATCACTGTCTTGCTACTTTATGTAACTTCCACATTGAGTTGCTTACTGAAATATTATCAACCAGTCGATTTTCCTGTCACCCCTGGTTTTTCCTCTTTCCTTCCTCCCTCCTCCCCCACTCACCCCCCCCCCCTTTCCCCTCCCCCCAACCTCTTTACGAACAAACTTCAGAAGCATAGTTCTGACCTGGAGACACATACAGGTACGAAGTGTAAAAATGGTCTGTCCATTACCATCCACCTCTTTGTACTCAGGTTAGAGCAGATAACATCTTTCTCTCGGCCATGTAAGGCTCATTATCTCTAGCGAAAGACGGAGACGAAGGACGAGATAAAGACACACACACATCTGACACAGAATGAGAGAAAGTGAGAAGAAAGAGAACTGGGAAAGAGAAAGACAAATCATAACATAGCTGTCCACAGGTGGCTAATTGGCGAAAAAAGAATGTAATGTAGAGGCAATGACAGGGTTCCAACGGTAGAAAGGAGAGGGTATGCCAAAGACAGAGCGAGAACAAGAGAGAAAGAAAGAAAAGAAAGAAAAGAAAGAAAAGAAAGAAAGAAAGAAAGAAGGAAAAGAAAGAAAGAAAGAAAGAGAGAAAGAAAGAAAGAAAGAAAGAAAAGAAAGAAAGAAAGAAAGAAAGAAAGAAAG
>JBCAUA010077544.1:0-10851 GCA_038406235.1 Peronia verruculata
ATCTATCTATCTATCTATCTATCTATCTATCTATCTATCTATCTATCTATCTATCTATCTGTCTATCTATCTATCTACCTGCCTCCTCATTTACTAATCGGATGTGCATGACCCTGCGTGCATAGTAAATATTAATGCTTTGTCTTCGCGTGTTTTATTTAAGCCATTGATTATCATTAACCTACAACTAACCAGTGGGCTAAACAAGAGACTCCCGCTGTCTACCTTATAACATAACTACGGACTATTTTGCTGCATTCACACGTCGCAATAATTAAACCGGCTCGATCTGTTAATTTCAAATCTATATATCAAGACAAAATAATTATCGATCAAAGGAACGTGGCGAACAACAGGGGGTTTTGAATATTAATTGAACGTTGCGAAAACAACAATCCATTGTTTCATAAATATGTATTTGTCCTTCGATATTTCCTAAACATTGCGAAAACGCAGCGGGATCGTATTCTAATATTTATCTAAACATATCAGATAATGTTCTTCATTAAAACAGTATCCTGCGGAAACGTGGAATAATCAATTAATTGAAAGCTTAAACAAAAAGTTTGTTTCCCAAGTTCAGGCTCTGTACGTTTCGGAAGCTCTCAAATAACGATATCGATCCGGACCCCGCCCAGTGGAAGCTGCAAGACCCCAGGTATTGTACAACCCATCGTGATCCTTATTATTCCTCAGCACATATTGCCATGGAATCGCTATAACTCTTGTTTGCAACAAGGGTCAATGCCGCATCAATATGATCATTGTTCTTTAGCAAATATTCCATCCTGAAGGAAAGCAGGCTACTTGCCCATATGGTTTCATAGATCTGGCAGTCTTGTAATGTCAGACACGATATTGCTATATTACAGAATGTTGTGTATACCCGTGTGCGTGATGGAGTGATGTACTCTTGGCTGAGAGAGAAAGGCCTAGTAGAGACCCCGTAACATCTCGATCTTTTTAGCCTCTATGATCCATTTCCATGACGATAAAAATTAATAACAATCCTACAGTTTTGTTGTATTTTTAATCTGTGATAGATTCACTAATAGCGCAATTATATCTCATACATTATGTTCAGATTAGCGCTTTCTCGTTCAAGCCGTTTGTTACATCTTCACAGAGCACATTAATGTACGTCTCTGTCATGGAACATCGGGATTTCCTAATACAAAAGGCCCTGTTCTGCAGCAGGCCTCTATTCAGGACTGTCTCAGCAAGGTGACGATTCTCTCTGCCGTGGTCTCTGTTTTGCCTAGGCTTTTGCTCATTGAAGCTTCCGTGTTTGTTCAAGATATTCGACCTTTTCATCTCCAGACTATTTCCTTTCCATAGAGAGCTGTTTTATATATGTTCTTTTCATCTTATGTAAATTGGCTCATCTAGTCTGTCTTTACATTCTCTCTCTCCTTCTCTCTGTATTTCGGACTCTTTCTCCCTCTCTAGCTTTCTGTCATTCAGTAATTCTCTACCTTTTTCTTCATTCTTCTATCTTGTGAAGAAGTTTTTCATAAAATTTCATTATGCAAAGTGTCCTCGCCAGCACTTCTTAAAATGAACAACAAAAGAAAAGAGACTTCGAACTAACAAAGCCATTCTAGTCTTTTTGTATGTTCTGCCTGGCATCAAGTGGCGAAGTTGTGGTGTAAGATCAATGGTGGCAAGTGTTTACCGATGCCAGGGACTGTGACAGACAACGTTCATTACTGTTATTATGGTGTGTGTCCCTGTCATCTCATCGAACGGTGAAGAGAATCAAAGGTGTCCAGGTAGTGTCGGTGGTACTCAATGATATGTTAAACCATCAAAGGCATGGCGAACAGGCAAAACACCATTGTCTCACTTTTTTTCATCAGTTCTATACACCAACACGTGATGCCGATAATGAACCACATGTATCAGATACTTTGAAATCAAATCATCCATTCTGAAGATTAATACATCAAGCAGTGGTTTCTTGTCGAAAGGAAATATGTACATGTGTCTATTACATGGTGTGCTCTAGTCCACTTGGACCAACTTTTCGGAATAGGAAGCAAAAATTGGTGAGGAGCCATTTTACCTTTACGCTCACTTGAGACAAGACGTGAAAACAGAACGATAAGTTAGCATAGGTCTCACTAATCTAACTGTAAATGTTTTACACCAGTCCGAATCTAATATAGAGGCCACTTTTCTAAAAGCATCGCATAATATCGCAAACACTGGAAGGACAGATTGATATAAAGCTTTCCAAATACGGGGAGACTATCTTGTGCAGCATGTTTCAAATTTTTCTCATAATAAAAAGATGACAGTCTTTTATTAAATTTCTTATAGCAACGGTTTAAGAACGTTTCCGAATCAGCTAATATAGCCTGAATAACTGGGGCTTTCTCCTTTTTTTTTTATATATGATATATTTTAAAGAAAAAAAAACAAACAAACAATAATATTAATACTATATTAATTCTCGGTGGAACAAAAATTCACGAAATTCAAACACAGAAGGATCAGGTGTAAAAGATTGTAGGTATGAAGGGCAGAATCAATATTGCCCGCATAATATTAATGAGGATACACAGATGAACTAAGTGCTAGATTGTAGATTATATTACAATCCTCCGAAAACGGTTGCTCATGTTAGAAATGACAATAGCGGAGTATTTACTATTTGGCAAAGTTTGATGTGGCTGTCCTGTCTTTGCTAAGAAGTTTACTGTCAGTAGAGCCGCGGCATTTGATTTGGTGGCAAGGAAAACTGCGAAAAAAATGCTGTAATATTTCAAAAATGCATTCATTTATAGAACTGTACCATTTACTTCAAATCTTCAATCAAGGAAAAACAAGAAACTGGAGGTGAAGTTTCAGACATGATTTTCTTCTGAAAATTTTCACCCTTAAAAGTTTAATGTCTGAGATTTATACAAAGCAATTTGCTGGAATCCAGCAAGGTCGCACTCGGGCGGAAGCGGCAACGTTCAGCTCCTTAGAAATTGAAGTGCTGTTTTAGATATAAATTGTATTAATTCTTTTTACAAATCTATGATATCGACTTTTGTCATATATTGGCCATTTTTTTCTTTCTTTTTTTCATTCTTTCTTTCTTTCTTTCTTTCTTTCTTTCTTTCTTTTTTCTTTTTCTTCTTTATTTTTCTTTCTTGCTTTCTATCCTTTCTCCTTTCTACTTTTCTCTATTTATACATGTCTTTTTGACTCAGTTTGGCTGTGATAAGTACAATGAAATTCACATAGGTGTTTTGTATAAAGCATTTAGATTCATCTTAGGATGAAATTAAAGTGTGAATACATTGCTAAAACGAAAATGATATTGATATTATGTTGACTGCTGTAATTACTTTGCGCACGGCAACTACCTGAGCTCAATGGATGGCGAAGTAAAAACAAAGGAGGATTATCTTCCCAGAAAAGTTCCCATTAAATTCTACACTGTCATCTGTGAAAGGATTCATGTCAGGTAGCCTAAATATTTGACAGCCCTTGTTCTAACTGTTAATTTCCAGATTTGGATTCCCATCGCCTCTGTTCATATGAGATTAATATCCAGTTATTTTCCTGGTAGAAAGAGATATCTTATGTACCATAACATTGAGGGCTATTACCATGTCCAAACCACGTACGAATCTATGGGCGACCTGGGGCTTTACATGCCCGTAAGTGAAAGCCTAAGCGAGATGACCCACTTCCATGTACCAGGCGCTCCGATTCTCCGCCCATTATCTCTCGAGGGGACAGGTAATTAAATTAATGCCTGTGGATCACTGTCTCCCTGGGAGTCACGCTTTCATAGGCAAACATATCTTCGTGTCACAGGCAACATTTGCTTCGCGGTTATTACAGAGTTAAGCATCTGAGAATAACTATCTAGGAAGGCTACCCGTAGCACTTTCGTTACTAAAAGGAAATCAATTTGTCCGTTAAAAAAATATACAAAAATTCAGATATGACCAAATATTACATTATTGTTTCAACTGTGAAAGAAAATTCCGCTTAAGGACATATAAAGTTGATCTTATCCTTACTTACCTTATCTTGTCTCATTCTAGAACATGTCTCGCTAAATAGCCACCCACGGGATAACCACCGGCAGCAGGCTGAAGGACGTAATGAAACCGTAATAGCCGGCCTAAACATCTATCCTGGAAAAGCCACTTTTTTATTTAATCAAGTGATTGCTCGTTCCCACACGATCCACTAACAACTGTTCGAAAATTTAATCTGTTCTTTGGGATCCGTAGCTAATCCACTGTGTTCTTTCCTTGTAGATTTGTTCCCTGAGACGTAGACGATATATTTTGCACATCTTATTTCCGTGTTCTAATTATATTGTAAGAACAACTCACTTTCTCTTGCTTTACGAAATCAGTACAGCAAAATTTCATGTGTCAGATAATAGGTCTATGTATTATGAAATGTTTACATAACTATACAGTAATATTTAATCTCAAATGGTTATCCAAATGTGTTAATCTAAAATGGTTACTTTTATATTTAATCTGAAATGGTTAGTGTAAATTTTAATTAATCTGAAATGTCCACCACAGGGTTTAATCTGTAATGTGTATTATGGTATTTTATCTGTAATGACTCCTATAGTCATTGACTAATCAATTTACCCTCCGTCAATGTCCTGTTTCAAATACATCCAGAGCGAAAAGCCCCGTTGGAAATAATGGTACCCACCAAATAAAGCATACGAATCCCAAAACAAAAGAAAAACTAAGAGTTTTCACAAGGGGAATTAAACTTTGCACGGTACCTGCGATCTCATTTTATTAGTGTACATTATGATATGAATGATATGAATTTTAATCAATCATATTTATTGACTCTTCTCTTCGCCATGTCAACGCCAGTATTTCTGCCATTGCTATTGTCGTTTCGATCACGTGATTTTTATACACATTTTTTGAAAAGTTATGATTATTTATTCGCAATTTCATTGTTATTGCTATATTATGATTTTCTGGTCACTATCATTGTTTTATACTATTATATTTAATACATATACTGCTATACTGTTTCTGATATAAAATATAGTAGCTGTAGCAGAGGCAGTTGTAGTAGTAATCACAATGGTAGTAAAAGCACGAGTCGGAGTAGAAGTGGTAAAGTAATAACAGTAGAAGTACTAACGATATTGAAGGGAGCAGTAAGCCTAATAATAGTGGTGGTAGTAGTAGTAATGGTAATATTAGTCATAGTAATACTAGTAGATGTAATAGTCGTAATATAATGGTAGTGGTATTAATGATGGTGTAGGAATCGCAGTACAGTAGTAGTAGTAGTGGTAGGAGGGCAGAAAGAACAGACGGAGAAGCAGTTGTTGTGGACTAGTGACAGTAATCATAGAGAGAGTAATATTAATAATGGGAATTGTAACATAACGCAATCATTATTCTTGTGGTTGAATTCGAGACCCTCCGAGGACAAGTCATCATTCCTAAGAGATTAGTGTCATTGACTGAGCACAGCATTCAGTGTGCCAGGCTTACATCGTTCTGGTCTTAGAACAGAGTTGTTTCCGGTCTTTTCTTTGTTCTTGTTTTCTAAAATGTGCTGCAGGACGATTCAATGAAGAGAGAAATATCAACGGAGGACTGTGTGTTAAGGAGTGGATGAATGACATGAAGTAACAATACTTAGAAAACGCAGAAAGAAAAGGAATACAAAGACAAAACGTAGCAATTCACTGCATTGAATGAACAGTTATAGAGCAGTAATATTTTCCCAAACCCATATTGTAATAGATTGCTTTTTTTCGTTTAGACAAAAAATGTTACTGAACCATTCATTATGGCCATAAGCGGGGTGATTTTTCTCATGTTCAGTTAAAAAAAATGTTATATTTCTTAAAACCTCCGTGTTAATGCATAGAGTTGCTTCACAGTCCAAACAAAGGTGGTGAAAGATCATATCCTTCTTTTCAGGGATCGAAAGTTAAGGACAACACTGAGCCTGGGCCTTTCTTGACATCAAAACGTTGGAATGGAGTGTGTGCTGGCATTCATTGCACTGCTCATTGTGTAAATTGAATATTTGACAAGACTCATTCTCACCATCAGACTGATATCTAAGAAGCTTTAATCACTCTTAAAAAAAGTCATTTACTCATTGGTTTACCTTAACTTAGCAACTCCTTGGGTGAAGGTGGACTTTAGCTGCTTTCCCCTTACTCTGTATTTGACAATTCAACATGTGATTTTATGAGATTTTGTAAGGAGCGTTCTAGATACGTGAATCACCAACGCTGCCTCTTTATCGAATCAATTAATTTTTACAGTGAATTGTTCTTGATTTTATGCCGTGCACATTAATTATAATGAAATAATATACCTGGCGGATGCATCGTAGCCAATAGGACAACAAATTAATTGCGAACATTTAGCAACTAATGCACCTTTTAACTAACTGATTGTTAAACGTTTAAGTCAAATTATTTTGTGTTTCAACAACAGTGATATGAGAATAAAGTGAAGATTAATCAATCTGTTAAACATTAAGAAATGGCATACATGTGATGGAAGAAGCCGCCATATACTGCCCACCAGTTAATGACCGATCTATTTGTTACACCAGACAGCCAATGACGAAAGTGACTGAATGCCGCCTCACTGGCACCATGGCAGACTGTGTAAACAGACCAATCTCAAAGCCGTGAATAGTGAGAGCGATCTGTTGCCCCGTGCTATGGTTGGCCCCGTTTCTTGGTATCCAGTGTTGGTTTGGTCAACAGATTTCACAGAATCTGGCCATGTTTGACCCAGAATTGCACAGTAAAAGTTACCTTCAAGACCAGAAACGAACGCTGAAATTGGCAGTACTTAATACGAATCCTATATCTGAAGATTGCGTGGTTATTCACATGGAATATGTACACTCCCTTGTGTCTAGATCATCTACAGCGTATCTGTAGCACACATAATGCTTACTGAAAATGTGGGCTGAGAAGGTGATACTTGTAGGTAGTGATTCGAGAACGAAAATTAGAAACATTGATCTGTTTGAGCACCACACTGGTGCATTCTTGAGTATCTAGAAGAGATCGCTGCCGTGGGATCAAGGGCATCAGTTAATGACAAAGATAATCAAACGAGTTTTTAATCTTTAGTAAGTCTGTAAGAATACTTTTGCACTGTAAACTGTGCCTCTGATTGACAGTTAATTGCTTACCCATACATTTATTGTTATTAATAACTGCATCCTTTAACAGGAAGCTCGAAGATCTGCACAGGCCACGTTTGTATTTTGAAAGCTTGCTTTTCTCTTTGCTTTATAGTGCACTATGTGCTGATATGTGACTGTAATTACAGTGTTTATTCAGACTTTGAATCACATTAATGCTCTAGCTATATGAAAGAAAGCCGAGTCTGTGCTGCGGTAAGGAAAAACCACCCCGGAGATTTCTTTGAGTAGATAAACGTCTAGTTTTTCCAGTCCACTCTGCATCATTGGATAGATAGCTGCAGATACGATGCTGCTGTATAAGGCAGTATATAATCTGTACTGGATTTCTTATTCCCTTTATGACTCTAAATGTGTTTTCTCTGTGTAGGTTCTCCGTTCGTAGGATTTAAATCTCCACTGACTGATGCATATCCTTGAAGTGCAATTATGAATAATATATAGATACCAAAGTGATATTACAGAACATTGCTATTTGGAAACGTGTTCCCCGAAGAGACTTGGGTCCAACCATGGATGTATTGTTACACTGTATGAGAATTCACATCAATAGCATTCTATGGTTTTGGCTGACGTTGGCATTTGGTGAGTACATCTATTATCGCTGTCTTTCTTGTATCTTCATTACTTTCGTTCTTTTGTTATGTTATGTCTGTCGAAAAGTTTATGATTACTGTCGAATTTTATAAGTTTAATACTTTAGAAGTCACTTACAAATACTGAAGAGGAGGCATCATAATACCTATATTATTATATACCATTATATTCGATAACTCTGTATTATTTTTCCCTCGGTAAAAGTAGCAATAGCCTTTAGGCTAATTGTTAGTCCATGGCAAATCAATATGGGCTCAATCATGTTCTGTTAAATGCATCTGAAAGTGACCTTTGTTAAAATAAGGCTGTTCTGGCTAATGCAACAGTGAATAACATTCAAAGTAAAAGTATGGTTTGAAAGAGCACTGATTCAAGGCGGAAAGTTTAGAATACTTGTAACGTAACGAAAAGATATTAACATAAATTTCCTAACTAGCACTAAATACAAAACTCACGAAATGTTCGTGAGAAAAATAGAAGAAAGTATCTCTGAATGCAAGTTAGTTCATATTATGTAGGCATTTTGAGACAAGGAGTCTGAGAAAGTATATGATTCCATTCACATACCTTTCGCTCGATTCTCTGTCTAGCCTATCCTTCATTTAAGTATAGCATTTTCGGAATAACCTCCGACCTGTAAATGATTTTGCTGGCATGTATAGATGCAAACAATGCCTGTTATCTCATACCTATTAAAGCCTCAGTTGTATAGAGACTAGTACAGGACTATCAAAGATTATTTTGTTCTCAAATTATGAAAAAGTTAAAACAAAATGTTATGAAACTGTGGTGGGAAATTCAAGACAGCGACACCCACTGCATTCACACAGGCCGTGTGGACTTCAACACTATCAAAGAAGAAATAGGCCACGATTGGACAAAATAGTGAATGGTCAAAGCCATTCAAAGGCTCGATGGTCGTTGCCCACACCTAAAAACAAGAGGAAGATGAATTAGCAGTAGTAGTAATAACAGAAATAGTATAAGTAGTAGAAATAGTAGTAGAAGTGTTAGTAGTACCAAGAGTAGTAGTAGTAATAATAGTTGTAGTAGTAGTAGAAGTAGTAGTAGCAGTAGTAGTTAAGCCATAGAAGTAATTGTAGCAGTAGTAACAGTACAAGAAGAAGAAGTAGAAGAAAAACAAAGGGAGAAGAAAATAGTCACAGATAAAGAAGATGTAGAAAAAATGTCTGTCATGGATAACAGACGGATCCCTCAAAATGGAGAACTTGCGCAAGGAAAAGGCCCCACGGGCAGACCACAGTTGCGGTTCAAAGACGTATTCAGAAAAGACCTAAAAGATCTGAACATCGATCAGAACGACTGGGAAGCAGCAGCCCTCGAACGGTCAGTCTCGAGACAGATTGTGCAGAAAAGGCTCTCCAGTTCTGAAGAGATACTTGCTAAGAAGTAAGAAAAGCTGAAGCCCAGGCAGACAGACCAGCGTCGGACTTCACCTGTGACTTCTGCAACAGAGATTGCCACTCCCGCATCGGACTGGCCACTCACTGGCCGCTGTGAACGAAAACAAAAATGCCCAGAGCGCAACTCCATAGTCTTCCGAGACTGAATGGTGCCCATAGATAGAACAGGTGGAAGTAGCTGTACTAATTGTAGTGGTAGTGGGAGCAGCAGGAGTAGTAGTCGTAGAAGTAGTAGAAATAGTACATGTAGTAGTGGTAGTAGTAGCAGTAATAGTAGTAATAATAGTGGTAGTAATAGTAGGAGTAGACGTAGAAGTAGTAGTAATAGTACTAGTAGTACTAGTAGTATTAGTAGTACTAGTAGTAGGAGTAGTTCTAGTAGTAGTAGTAGTAGAAGTAGTAGTAATAGTAGTTGTACTTGTAGTAGTAGTAGGAGTAGTAGTGGTAGTTGTAGTTGTAGTAGTAGTAGTAGTAGTAGTTGTTGTAGTAGTAGTAGTAGAAGTAGAAGTAGTAATAATAATAGCAATAATAATAACAATAACAATAGAGAGTATTTATATAGTGCCTATCCCCGTAATTACAGGTTCTAAGCGCTTTACAATCTATTATTACCCCGACAGACCCAAAAAAGACACACATAAACTTTCTCAGCTTCCAGGGAAGCATACACGACAGCTACTGTTAGGCGCTCAAATCCTTATCAATCTTAACAATATAGTCTATAGTCGATTACCCATTCAAACCTGGATGGAGTTAGGAAATGTGTATTAATTGCCTTTCCCAAGGACAAAATGTCGGGACCAGTCAGGAATCGAACCCGGAACTTCAGATCCGGAGTCGACGGCCTAACCGCTAGCCCACGACACCACTACTAGTAGTAGTAGAAGTGGTTGTAGTAGTAGTAGTAGTGGAAGTAGTAGTAGTAGTAGTCAGAGCAGCAGTAGTAGTATCAGCAGCAGCAAAGGTTGTAAAAGTAATAGTAGGCGTAGGAGAAAAAAGAAAAAGAAGAGATAGAAGATGGAATACAATAATTCTCTTAGGATAAGCTTTGCAACATTCAACGAGAACCTTACAAATTATTCATGAAGTACACTGAATTAAGACACAAAAATAACAATATATGCTTGTAGATCGTTGCACTCTACAAGGGATGAAAGCACGGGTTGTGGTCGGCCCGGTTCACACTGCTCGATTTGCTTGATCATTCCATGGAAACGGCAACCACTGTTGTCTCAACATTGATTTTGCTTTGTCTCGATTTTCTTCTTGAGATGTTCATTTTGTACACTGACTTGATCCTTTTTATTTTTTTTCTTTCTTTTATTTTTTCTTTCTTGTTAGTTATTTTTTCTTTGTTCTTTCTTTCTTTCTCTCTCTCTTTCTTTCTTTCCTTATTTGGTTCTTTCTTCCTTTCCTGTTTCATTGATACAAGGCTGAAGGAGACTTCAATGTTCCTGTTGTTGCCTTGGATTGTGATGCGGTCCTGATAGTTCAGCTCATTGCAACTATTGTCATCATTGTTACATGATTCATAGTCATAGTGTTAAAATCGATCGATCAATCCATCCATCCATCCATCCATCCATTCATCCATCCATCCACCCATCCATCCATCCATCCATCCATCCATCCATCCATCCAT
>JBCAUA010077555.1:0-10851 GCA_038406235.1 Peronia verruculata
CGACAACCGAGAAGGTAAAGAAATCTTCCCTACGAATGAACAGTGCGTCGCCCGGGGTCCACCTATCATCTACCATTGAGGATTGCATCTTCTATAGTGGTTGCAGAGCCCTACCCTAGAGTGGCAGTCTCGCGAACAGTTGCTGCAAACAAGGGGAGCTGACACTGCCATTTTGCCACAAAGACTGCGCTTGCTTTTCTCTTTGCGCTCTTGTCAGCCAGTTGGTCGTTTCTGGGGGTTTCTGCCCTCTTCACATCCTCACTGACAGTGGCTCTCCATAACTATACAGTCTAGATCCACAATGAAAGAGATCATGACGTAGAGGGAAAAAACTCTTGGGTCGTGATGTGATGAAAACCAGGGGATAGGAACGAACAAACTAAAGCAAAATTACCTCTGTATGTGTGTTGGGGGGTGGGGGGATGGCGCCTGCTTCAGGGTGAAAACAGCTCTCATCGGGGTATGAAAGGACACAAAGATCGAAGACCTGCGTTTTTTTCAGTGACTCAACGGTCCCCTGGCTTCCTCTGGGTAGGGAAGCCCGACGTCTAGCCCGCTCGGATAAGGGCGAACATATTTCGGAGGTCCAGTGTGTACGTTACGCACGTTAAAGAACCCTTGGCAGTTCAAAATCAATGGAAGGGTAGGTTGCGTGCCGCTGTTCGGGCAAAATTTCCTAATTCCAAATTTCTACTCACAAAAAAATGCTTAGCAAAAGCAGACAACCTCTTTAAAAAAGCCGAGATAATCCTACTTTCTCAGGACTGAAAAGCTTAAAAATAAAAAAATAAAAAATCCTGTCGGTACTGCGGTCTGACTGATTCATGATTTATTGGCCGGGGGTCTTTGGTTTAGGAATTTTATCATGTACAGGTGTAATGGGTAGCGGATCATCACAATGATATAGACACGGACTGACAGGGGCAGAAAAGCAGGCAGGCAGACAAGCAGGGGCCATAACATACACATTTCACCCCAACGCAGATTCTAATCTCTGGCTCAAACCCAAAGTCCTAATTTTAACAAAGTTTGGATCTCAGCCTATGTAACGTATGGAAGGGACTGAGATAAAGTTAGTTTTTTCCTGCAGATCTAGACCTAGGTCAGAGAGACAAGTGATCACATAATACAATAGTTTTTTGTTATTTTTTTTTACCACGGTTGTGGACAGCTGAGATAACCACCACTACAGGAGGTTGAAAAGCTTATAAAAATCATAACCCTACAGGCCTTAACCACATAACACATGTGTTATGTTATTTTTTGACCACGGTTGTGGACAGCTGAGATAACCACCACTATAGGAAGTTGAAAAGCTTATAAAAACCATAACCCTACAGGCGGTGAGAACCCGTCATTTGTGGGGTGTCTCCTATGGAATGCCATCCTCGACGTTCCATGGGTGACATCTCTTCTCTCTCTCTCTCTCTCTTTCCTTGGTGCTGCCTTCTGTCCCGCTTTCTTTCCTCTCTTCTTCTTGACGTGTAAACGTGTCTTACCGTTTTTGATACAGTATAGCCGTAATTTTGCTGATGTGTCGTTAAGTTAAATCCCAACACAACTACAACACACTGGCAAAGGGAAACAATTCGACTGTCGCGGTCATAATGGCTCATTCTCTTGTTCTGTTTTATGATAAAAAGTTGTTTTTTTTTTTTTTCTATTAATCAAGAGTTTTCTTCTTACTCTCACTTGTTGTCTTGGGGTTTAACGATACATAAGCATGATTATGGCTATATTGTGCCAAACACGGTAAGATACGTTTACACGTCAAGAAAGAAGAGAGGAAAGAAAACGCGACAGAAGACGGGAGCAAGGAGAGAGAGAGAGAGAGAGAAGAGATGTCTCCTCTGGAATGTCGAAGATGGCACTCCTTGGGAGATACCCCAACGATGGCGGACTTACATCACCTGCAGGTGGCAGCAGAGAACTTAGGCCTACTTATATAAACCCCGGGTCCCTGTAGGGTTTAACTCTCAGTGAACAATCCTTCACTTTTTGATAGCCATATAAGATAGTTATTACTATGATGGGACAAAAAAAAAAAAAACAACAAACAAAAGCAAAAACAAACCATAACACTCAAAAAGGACAAAAACAAACAAAAACAACAACAAACCCATAAAGTAGAGCAAAACAGAGGTTCAAAGTGTCATAAAGAGCTTGGATTTCAACTTGGAGGCTTTTCACTTTAGTAACTGATCAACTATGCCAGGTGTAAGATTTGAAAAAAAATCTGATTTACTTTTAATATTTTTCCTGGTACATTTCACAGTGTGGTCCTGTTATGGCCTGAATTTTTTATTTAGATTTGTTTAAACATTGTTTTCTCCTGCTCAGAGTTGGTTACAAACAAGTTAAACAGAGGTCTGCAATGAATTATGAAAAAATCGTGAGTGTTAAATTACATGCAGTTGATTTACTTAGTCCTTGAAGGGGTGGAGTAATAATATGTCTCGCGGCAACTCGAAATGAGTCGTAAGTGGCTGGGCTAGAACAGAGAAATCGGGCTATGAATGTGATAAGGGCTGTCAGAAACAGATTTTTTTTTGTTTTTTTCAGAAATCTAAAGTGCATTCATTTCTGAGCAAGACAGTATCGGTGTTACCCTCCATTTAAAAATCATTACAATCATTTTTTTTGAGGCAGGTATGTAGATTTATGCATTTGACCATTCATTAAAACTCGATTTTCTTGGAACTTCGGTCATTGCTGAGGTCCACACCCCCCTCCCCCTTTGTCTCTTTAAACTGCAATATCTCTGGCTAGAATAAAGCTAGCTCAAAACTTTTTTCACCTCCTGAAAGGGTATGACAATGTGAAATAAGCTTTTACATGATACCAAAAACCCCATATGGTGACAAATCGACATATGTCTCATTTTGACTGGCTGCGAGATGTACTGATCGAAGAAATTTATTATGAACAGCAATGTTATACACAGATAATAAACTTAAATTAGCTTTACATAAATAGAAACACAGAAAATATAAACATATGTCCATGGCATGCCTTGATAATGTTTCTCAAAGGCAAAAACGAATGAAAACTCTTGAAGAGCAAAATATTATGCATGATATATTATCTTTTATTTTCACTATTATTCACAAACATGGTATACAAGCCAACAAAGTCATTGTTTATTCTAATGATTAACATTGGTATTACCCATAACTCAGCTGTAAGCCTTCCATTCTGCCGTCTATAGTAGCAGTCACATATTTGCTATACACTGGCAGTATTTACATTGTACAATAAATATATATATATATTGCATTCATAATTCACGCCATAAAACAAATTTTATTGCATAATAGATCTCACTTCTGGTATATCTGAGAAGGAAAACTTAAATGAAATAAACAAAAGAAAACTATAATCAAAATAAATCATAGATTTGTAAATTGATTTCTCTGCCACGGATCTCAGAGAAGATTAATTAAATAAACATGTCACAACAAAGGCAATCAATACCATTATGACAAATCCCATACCTCCAAACATAAAAAAAAATAAAACAAATTAAAAAAAGATTTAAAAAAAAAAGCTCATATTATTATGACTGACCAGACCACTTCAATAGGGACTGTTTATTACCATCCTTGTTATTTTTGTTTGCCGGGCACAAGGGTGTTGAACGAGCTGCATAAAGAAGGAATTAATGATTTTTACTTTCACACTCTTTGTTTGAAATGTACATTACATAAAAATTACAAAGAAATTCATTGTATAGTATAGGGAAAAAACTGTTTTCTTCATGTGGTAACAATTTGAGCAAAAAAAAAAAAAAAAATTGTGGTCAGTTTTTCAAATGAAAAAAAGAAAAGTAAGTTTAACCTTCTTTACATACATTGTTTCTGGGACGACCCTTGTCTCTGGTAAAGGGAAGTAATCCTAATAGTGCTGGTATAAAATAATCTTCATTGATTTTTTCATGGAAACTAAGAAAACGTCTATGACATCACCTGGACCCTCAGGCTGAGTTTTCTTTTGATGTTCTCTTTTAGTTTTTTTTTTTTAAACCTAAATCCTGAGCTGTCTGTCTCTCTCTTGTTTTTCCTTTGTTGTTGTTGTTGTTCTTAAAATAGCAAATACGAATTAAACCCAAAAAGCAAATAAGAATTAAACCCAGGTGTTGTCATGTGGCCCATACATAAATGAAAATAGAAAATGAAAAAAAAAAAATCAAAGTTAAGAAAATTCAATCACTGGGTACATGTTCATGAACATTCTGACATCTTGTGCGGTTCATTTCTAAATTAGTTCTTAATAATTCCTTGAGTTAAAAATGAACTTTCCCTGTTTCACTTGTTGCTTAATGATCAAAAGTTGCATAATATCAGCACTGAGACTTAGTGCAAAGCACACGTGGCCACAGAGAGGCTGTAAAATATAAGTTAATGCCCAGACATCAAAGAGAGATTAATGGACCCAGCAAAAGCAGAGTGAAACTAGCAATAGTATGAATAAAACCTCACAAAACAAAAAGAAATTGAATAACTTAATCATCGTCATTGGCAGTGCAGTCCCAGAGGACAATGCTTTCTGTGCCAGGTGAGGTAAACAGCCCCTTTTATGGCTGTACAACCCAATTTTCGAGTGAATACACAATATGGTGCAAAACTTTCAGTACCTCACATCTCTGTGACATTTTCCATGGTTTGTGGCATCCATTCTACTTTTCACTGAGAAGACCAGGAATAAATATTTATAACAGATGGAATGTTGCTGATTCTTCTCATTCATTTATCTCCCTCCGAATCATTTCACAGCTTTAATGCAGAACTAAAGATTCTTTTCATGACAATAATCAAGAGCAAATTTCTCACTTCATACTGGGATTCACAAAGTATGACAAATTCTTCATCTTCCATCAGTGACATTTAGTCACAAACTTTGTCAATAAAACATTTTCTGCCAGTTCATTCTGCTTGAAGCACAACTAAAACATGTGTGGCCCTCGAAAGAAATTCATCAGACAGTGAGCATTTTTCCAAACTCAATGCTCAAAATTTAATTTTCATTTGAAGAATATTCAGCCCTTAACAGTTTTCTCCCTAGCTCTACACTTAATTTCAAAACAATCTAAGTATTCTACTGTACCCACTCTCATTGTTTACGATAAGTCAACTGAGACCAAATGTCTTTATGCCATAGACTCTTTCTTAAAAATTTATCCTCAAAGTTGTCAGATATTCAATAGACTCACTGTTAGATTTTAAAATAAAACACAGTTCACTTGCTTGTCCCTTACTGAATTCACTGACACAACTGTCATATACAATACATTTTAAAAAATAGCATTATATTTTAATTCATTGAGAGAGCTTTAAAATTGTGGAGGACAACAAATATTACCTATATATCATGAAGTTCATCATAAAAATTACCAAACACATTCCACTGTCTGAGTTTGATCTTAAAATAAAAAAAACAGCTCTTCTGTTTATTGTTACATTCCTTGTAGTGTAATGCATGCAAAACACATGTATGTCCTGGACAGTGCAAAACATAACATGAATTCAGAGATGAAATTTCAAAACTGTACGAGAAAAAAATTAAAATACCTACCAATAAAACTTTAAAAGAGAAAAATCTGATATATTTTTATTGCAGGACTGGAAGACTACAGGATTTAGTGACTAAACACTGTTGCTTTAAAAAAAAAAAAAAAGAATTCTTGCAATCAACCAAGTCAATATCAAAAGGTGTTTTTTGAAACACATACATGTATTCAAGATGATGCATGCATTAAAATGTAACTGGTAAAAGTAAAACAAAAGAAACAACTGTGTCTTACTTATCGTCCCTCATGTACAATAAACCAGAGCTGAAGTTTAGTGGGACATTTACATTTTTGTCCTAAAGGATTTTGCTAGATTGAGCAAAGGTTCTTGCAGTGTCACTTCAGGGTGCTAAATCCTGGTAAGTCTCTGCAACTGGAATGTGTTAGTCTAAACTAACTTAATTTATGTATATTCAAATGGTGAGACAGGATGGAGTTATCGAACTGAGTTTCACATACTGTCACTGTGCCCATCTCCACAAAAATGACTCAATATGAGGACATATAATGGTTAGGAGTTAAAACATAATTTCTAAAATTTGATTATGAGCTGCATTTAATGTTATTCCCAGTATAGATAAAGCTTGTGGGAATGGACTGCATTTCACACTGAGCAAGTGGCTCAGAGATCAGCTATGGAGCACTTGTCAAGATATAAAAGATTTCCACTGTGAAAGGTAATGATTTTATGGAAGTGATTTATGGACACTATGATACGAACTGGAAATGAATATTATCATAGAAATTCAACATTAATGTCTAGCAGCATGTCTAAAATGCATGTCATCTTTTGAATCTCGAGTCATTTGTATGTCTCACAGATTCCTTTCAGTTGCATATCTTGCGAGAAGCCCATTTATTTAGGCATTATTTTTAGTATTCCGACTCATTTGTCCTGGGAGCAAGACATATGCATTGTCACAACGAGTCTCACTCTCTAGTCCTAAATTACCTTGACAGTGAACCTCACACAAGCATTCTACATCAAACAGTGAATGAGTATCGTTGTATGACTGCTCTTTGTTGTTAGAGTGAGTAAAGTTCAGTGCACACTACAAAGAAACACTGCAGCTGCCAAAGACAGATTGCATAGTAAGAGGCAAACATTCACCCATTGTAATCCACTAATACTAATACTACAAATGTATAATAATAATAATAAGGAGTATTTATGTAGTGCTTATCCCCGTAACTACAGGCTCTAAGCGCTTTACAATCTATTATTACCCCGATAGACCCAAAGAAGACACTCATAAATGTTCTCAGCTTTCTGGGAAGCATACAAGGTGGCTGCCTGTTAAGCGCTCATCAATCTAACAATATCAATCACTGTCTATAGTCGGGTACCCATTCAAACTTGGGTGGAGTCAGAAAATGTGTGTAAACTGCCTTTCCCAAGGACAAAATGTCGGGACCTGTCAGGATTCGCCTGGAACTTCAGATCCTGAGTCGACGGCCTAACCGCTAGCCTACAAGTTCGTCTCGTCACTATTCATGTGCTAGCAGATCTAGAATCTAGGCCAGGTCTACCTCCCTCAGAATCGGAATCACTAGATCTAGAACTCACATCATGTCATTTGGAATAAAATCAGCACTCTCTGCATCTAAATAGTCACTTTCAGAATCCATCTAGATTCGCCGGACACATCCTGGGTTGTCCAGATTCATTTGGAGCTTTAAACCACGTTATTTGGTCGTTTTGGCATCAAATTCGAAAGGAAAACATGCTCACGTAGTGTTAGGACAGCCGCAACCCAGTATTCGCCAATTTGCAAGGTATAAATAGGCGAAATCTCGTTTGGTATAACCATTACCAGTTATCTCGTAGACTGGAAAGGGTAGTCGTTATGGGATAATCGTAGCCGGAATAAAATGAGTTTTAATGGTCTTATCATGATAGAGAGTTAAATAGGTAGACAGTTAAACATGTAGTAGGACAATTAGGTAGGCAGCCAGGTAGACTAATAGCTGATATAGAGATTGGCAGGCAGGGAAAAAGACAGATGGAGTGGCAGACAGGCAGCCAGACAGATAGATAGATAGACAGACAGATAGAGAGGCCGACAGATAGACAAACAGGCAAAGAAACAATAAACAAACAAAACAGATGAAGAAAGAAATAGACAGAAAGACAGACAGACAGACACACATACACGCACAGACAAGCAGATACGCAGGCAGACAGACAAACAGAGACAGGTCAAAAAAACAAGAGAGACAAACAGACAAACAGACGGATAGAACAATGGAATAAAGGAACTGGAACGAAAAACTGATTAGTTATATTAAAAATTCAATTATTTTTTTTTTTAATTTCACATTACACCAGAAAGTAAACATTGGACGAGTTGTGTTGCTATGATATTCATCAAATACCTTCACACGACAAAACTTGTCGCAAAATTATTTTGTGCCTCAAAAATGTCCCTTTAATAAAATCTAAGAGTGTTCTTATTCAATAAAATAAAATAAAATAAAGGAAATAAAACACAATACAATGAAATGAAAACGCGTATTCCTATACGAAAGCAAGACAGTATTTCAGGCGTGAGGGCATTGTAAGATCCATAGGAAGAAAAGGTCATTTAAGTAATTTAAATCTATTTTTCAGTCTGTCCCTATTTAAGGTAATAGCGAACATGTAAACTGAAGAAATCTAGAAGTACAGTATCAGATTTTACTGTTTCTTCGACCTCATATTTTAGGCATGGCTTTGAAATACATTACATAAGTCTATAAAAATGAAAATGTCTATGTCCTTACTGAGCCTAGCAATAAGATAAGTTCAGTTGTGTTCATGTCACAGGTACTGAGTCATTTCCACCACAACAACACACAACACGTTAGATAGTTTACTAAGCCTGAGGTATATGATAAGTCATATTTTATATCTGGCAAATATTATATATGAATATCATATTAAACATTCATAGAAATAAAAAGAACAAATAGTATGAATAAAGCAATGACTATAAAAATAAGTGATATTTCAAACTTTTATAACAACTAATCATTCATCGACGGATTTCTGAGTACAGACATGCTATTATGTCATGTCAAATTGTCTATCAAACATTAGCATTTGTGCAAGTGTTAAATTCCACACGATTTCAGGAAATTTCCTTTTATTAAGTTCTGCATTTACCTGAGCGTGGTCTGTGTTTTTGCTTTATGCACCATATGGAGAGTTCCTAAACAGTTTCTTTCTTTAACATTTTTATTATCCTCTATCCTGTCATTGCTGTTGTTGTTATTGTTGTTTTTATTGTTGTCGATCAGGTTTGGCTAAAAAATATGAGTGAAAGTAGACAATGCAACTGAGTATGTTAGTTCTAACAGAATGCTTGACTATGGAACAAATTTATCTGTTTCGCACTGGGTACAGGTTTCATTTCTTTCTTTTTTTTTTTTTTTTGATGACGGAGATACATTCCTGTGTGACGACCCACATATGCAATCTAAAAACGTCCACATTTCTCTTAATGTGTTTTATAAAACAATACTATGACATCTCTATAATAGGAGCCATCATGGGGCGTGTCACTTATCTTATAGTCCAATAAAGTCGGAATCGGCAAGCATTAAAATTCAAATAAAGCTACAGACGTGGACAACATTTACCCAAGTGTGTTATAGGCTACTCTTTATTTTGATTGAATTTACAGAGTTTTAATTTATTTTTTCTAATGCCGACCTATCATTCATTTTGTTGGCCATGTGTGTGTGTGTGTGAATAATTCTTAATTGACTGTAATTTGTGTTCACTCACGATTCGCAAGCAGGCTATCGAGATGTTTACACCACTCTCGCTACTCAGCATTGATTGTCACTATGTTTTCAAGTGTTTGTGCCATCACTGTGTTACGAATTTGTGTGTGCCATCACTGTGTTAAGTATTTGTGTAAGATCAGAAATAGATAAGTCTTATATTTTACCATTTTTCACAGACAATGGTCAATGTGATTGTATCATTGTTATCTATATCCCCCGTTCTTAGAATAGGAGACCTTGCTAGTATGATATATATCCATTTAAAACACATTTTCAGAAAAACGGAGAGACAAACGAAATACAACGTTTTCTGTTTTTCGTGAATGTAATTTTCAATGGTAATTTCCTCCATAAATAGTATTTCTTAAATTTTAAATGCATGCGCCACCTTATTATTTATGCCTAAAGCAACAGGATGGAAATAACACAAGAACAGGAAAAAAGGAATATTCCGATGGTTTTCCGTATACAGACCTTGTTTAAACATGCTAAGCAAATAGAGTGAATAAATTTGCCTATTCGTGTCTGGAATTATTTTTCTTTTTCTGATAAACCTGTTGTTTCATACAATTAACGAGTGATGTAAGTGAGCAATGTTCGTTGAAGAAAGTTGAAGCTCTGGTCGAGCCAAAGTGTCATGTTCCTTTTTTACCAAGATTCACCAACTGAATTCAGCTACTCCTTTACTTTAAACCGTCAATAGATTTTTTAAAAAATCATACTTTTGGGAGAATGAGTGCCTACAACATCGCTGGAGCAGTAAAAAAAAATAAATAAAAACCAAAGTGAACAGAATGTCTATTCTATTTTCGTCTTTCATGTTCAGACTTTTTTTTTTTCAGCTAAAAATAAATAATTGGAGCCAAAATTAAAGTTTGCCCATCTCAATTTATTTGGAGTGTTTATGCATGTTTAAACTTAACATTTTATGTCAATTAACGATTACAACAGACTTTAGAAAAAAGAAACGTCTTAGAATCTATGTCAGTAGCTGTAAAAATTCAAATATTATTGTAGGAAGAGTATTCACAGCTAGAAATTATACTCTGGTTTGAAAGATTTTCAGAAAAATAAAATGTGAAAGATTTTTTAACAATGGAAACAATATGTCTTAAGAGATTATAGCAAATAAATCAATTCAGTGGGTGAAGTTTCTAAAACAGTAATTAGGTACGTCAAGAAACTGACAAACACAGAATGAAATAGAGAAAATATAAAAACATCGAATTTCTGACTGGTTTCGAGGCTCGCCGTGATCTCAGTGACGACATTGACCTAGTGGAAGAGCCTAGAAAAAGCGACCATCAGCAGAGTCAGGAATAGGCCCTGGGTGATAGCACAGGCTGGGGAGAGGGAAAGTAATAGGCAAAAGTAACTACTTCGTGAAAAAAATTAAAACTGAATAATTCTAGCGAAATAATAATGTACTTTCTTATACTATCTATCTATCTATCTATCTATCTATCTATCTATCTATCTATCTATCTATCTATTTATCTATCTATCTATCTATC
>JBCAUA010077566.1:0-10851 GCA_038406235.1 Peronia verruculata
CCCCCGATGTAGAACCCGCGTTTTGGTCCCGGCTTGTTTTGCTCCATGGGCAGACGCCACACCCTTTGAGCCACTGTGTCCCCCCCCCCCCCCCGCTTTCTTTCCTCTCTTCTTCTTGATATATAAACGTATCTTACCGCATTTGACACAATACAGCCGTAATCGTGCTGATGTGTCGTTGAAAGCCTGCACAAACAAACAAAACATATACTTGGCCCCCTTGGGAGATCGTTTAAGTATAGCTCTCCGACTTTAATGTATGGTAAGTATGCGCATCTCGATGTTGATAATTTGGTTGATGAAACTGAATGTTACTCAGAGAAATCGTATGTTGAACGCGTCATACTATCGAACGTACAACTCAGATCAATCATCCTCGCGAGTTTATTATTCAGTTATTACCGCATTTGTAGAAAAACGTCAGAGACATTTTTTTCCCGTTTAAATTCATAGAAAAACAGATCCATGCGCAACATTGTTATGTGCCGAATTTCAGATGGATCCAATCAGCGGGTTTCTTGCAATTTTATAGTATAGATATATAATAATATACACATTTATTATATAACGGAGAGGACATACCAAACACTCGAATGTGCCATACCTGGCAAAACCAATGCACGAAGACAAACGAAGTTACGCACTCTAGTTTCTCATAGTATTGAACCTATCTATAATTTTATTGTTCGCCTTCCCTTTTGTCCTAGACGCTATCAGCTATGGGCAGGAAGAAAAGGTCTCCACGTGACAGATAAACAACGCCTCTCCCAACGTACTTTGACAAAAGTTCTATTTAATTATTGTTATTATTTTAGTTTGACTCGTCCCTCCCCCCTCTCCCCCAACCTTCCCCCATTCAAATATAATTTTCCTCAAAATGAAACGGTCACTTTTACCGGTATTTTGTTCGCCTTGCCTCAAAAGAGACGACGGACAGCTCAATCGTTATTTTCTTCAACAACATTTTCCGGAACGGTGGTTTTGTCAGAGAAATGTAATCTTGTTCTTCTTTTCAGTGCCGTTAATAGTGAATTAGTGTTGACTTTTAAATTCATGTAGAGGAGCGAAGACATACTAACAGGATGAAATGTATATGTAAAGACATAGACTCTCATGGCCTTATTAAGTCATCGGAAAGGCGACGGGCGGAGGAGAATGAACATAATAATCTACCTAAAAAGAATTCACGAGTATTTCGGTTCAGTATTTACTAAAAAGCATTTAAGAGCATACCCACAAGTTACAAATATGATGACGTGACCATAATATTATGTTAATATTACAACGTATTATATTCAGTTGTGTTGGGTTACATATGTATTGTCACTAGTGCTTCTGACATGATGTAAGTTATAACTCCTTTAACCCATGAAGACATTAATTAAAACATGGGGTCTGTATTCTGCTTTAATGTCGTAATAGAAAGTATATGATTTTAAGTAAATGATAGGGGGGGGGGGGGGGGGGGTGGATTGGCTAGTTTCGGTTCAAAATGTCGATTTTCGTGGGTTCTTTTTTTTTTTTTGGCTTGTATTTAAACCAAGACTAATCATTTCTGTACAGGGTTGTAGGTCCAGAATGTTCCTATGACTAAACAAATTATTTATTATTTGCAGATTTTTTAATAATCTTTATAATTTTCCTTCTCTCTCTTTATCCCATATTTTCCTCCCCTCCACCCCCCCTCCCCCTCTGTTCACCATCCCGTCAACCCTTTTCTAAGCTCCTCCCTTTTTCTTTTCTTTCTTTCTTTCTTTCTTTTTTTTTTTTTTTTGTTAAATAAATTCCCCTACCCTCTCGTTTCATTTCTCTCCTCCTTCCTTCCTTCCTTCCCTCCTTCCCCTCTAGAATATTTTTGTCGGTGCAACTAGCCAGAAGGGAACTCATCCATGCATTGAGCCTGCACAATGGGTGTGACTCATTCCTCCTGCATTCTCTGCCGTGATATTAGCAATAATTTATTATGCTACGATGGCAGTAGCAATCGTGATTTTGTCAGCTTGTATTGTAGTAAATTTTTCGCCCACTTTTATCAGTGCTCCAGTCTTCCCATTAATATAGTTCATGTTTCAATTAAACAGGGCGATTCAAGATTTTTCTCTCCAGAGATATCACGAAGAGAAACCCGATCTTCAGGATAAATATTATTAGTAGTGAATGTTTATAAGACTTGATTTCATTTGCGTTGTTGGCTAATTCTGAAGTTCTCACTGAATTTGCCCATTAGCTTCTAACAGAGAGAGATTAATATTAAGACTGACATCCCATATCAATGAAGAGAGTTTATAGCGAGTTGAATGTTTAAAAGGAAAATTTCACCAGTATGGAAAATTGCCTCAGGTAAAAAAGTATCTGGTGTTGAAGGTAAGATACAACAGTCACAGAGAGTTGCTTACCGACACGATGCTATAGGTCAAAGTCAATTAGAGGTCCAGGAGTTGATATATAATATCTATATTAGCATTAACACGAGACCGCTTGATTTTTAACCAAATATTCAAAGATCGGAATGAAATATTTGAAGCCCTACTAGCAAACTGACGGATGATACAAAGTGGGATCATAGATGTTGAGTGATCTCCCTTTAGCTACACCAAGTCCGATACCATGACATGAAGAGAGAGAGAGAGAGAGAGAGAGAAGTATGTGCAGGAGTGGTCTTTAGTTGGACCATATCAAAAACCATGATGGAAAGTGAGAAAGATAAAAGAGTGACATTACAATGGCCCTAAATGAGAAAAGCATTTGCCCATCTGGACACTCATGCAGAGTTACAAAAGACTGATTCTTGCAACAGAAACAAGATGCATACAAACAATTCCCTATATAAACTGCAGGTGTCATAAGACAAATGAAGAGATCGGCAAGATGATCCAGAAGTCTATTAGGCTTTAAAAGAATGTCTTCGCTATAGTGAAGAAACGAAATTTGAGCTGGTGTGTGTGTCTTGATCAGCAGAACCTTGCAATAGTCACCTTACAAGGCACAGTCAGAGACAGTCACAAACAGTTAGAGACAAAGGATGAGACGGAAAGGCAACATCCGAACATTAATGGACTCTCAAACAGCAGTGGAAGAAGGAGTGGGCTGGAGAAGGTTAGTTGTTTTATCATCAATGAGATCAAGAAATAGGTAACAGATTATCCATAATTACACCGCACTTGGCACCTTGACAAGGAAAGAGAACAGCGAAGAATGATCTCTAGTTGCTCAAAATCAAAATCTAGGTTATTAAGGGTGATCCATGGAATCAGAATGATCCATGATTACATGTATAATAGACACATTCGCAGCACACATCGATCGACAGATATAATCCAGTTTCAGGGTATAAACTATCAAAATCATTACATCTATGCATCTTTTACGATAACTGTAGAGACAGACAAGAAGAGCCTGATAATCCTGACATTAATATGTGGTAAAGAAAAGGAACGCAAGAAGAAGAAGTATGACCGAAAAACGTGTTGTGATCAGAACTTCTAGCATTGAATTCTTCAAACCTGTGGTAATCAGTGCCAGTGGTAATCTTACTTTAACAGGACATTAATATCCACGCTAAGGATATGGTAATAATAGGTCTATTGTCGGGAATGTACCCACCTACTTTCGATGCAATATAATCCACGGTAGGCTGGGCAGTTACACTCATTGTTTCATAAGAAGTCACAGTAGGCCTACACGCAAAACATTGGTAGGCTATGAGTAATCATGTCGTTATTAGCACAGCTCCTATCTCCAGTACCGAAGTGGTGACATCCTAATATGATGAAAATACAATCTCTACACGAGTAATCCCCTATTTCCACCAGAATACAAATTCGAAAACTGTCGGCATCTAAAATAACACATATAACAATGACAGCACTTCTGAGCCGATTTCGAGGGTAGAAATTTTGTCGAAAATAAAATGACATGCTATGTCATCTTGGTTGTCTTCACACTCGCCTTTGTAACTGTGACGGTTTTCAGCCCGTCGGCGCTTCATTTTGGATGGCAGTGTTTTCCCCGCTCTTCCTTTTTCCCCTGTTCTGCTATTTCCCGTCTTTCCGTCGACCCCGACGAGAGCCAAAATACAAATCTTTATAGATCGAAAGCTGGCCCGCTCAATGGAGAGTGCACAGATCTATCAGTGATGGCGGGGGAGAGGAGGGTGAAGAGACGGCGGGATGAATGGCTCCACTACGGGCCGGAGGAAAACGGGGGCTTAGAAGTTGTATTGACAATTGATTAGTAGAGGACGGGAGGAGGAGCCAAATATCAGATTATGGTGAATGAAACCGACGTTTTTGGTGTGGCTATTATGAGATATAATTATGTTACTAACAGGAATCATGACGTTACATTAAACATTCAATGCCAAATAATCAATATTATGTCCTGCCGACGAACAGCCTCGGTCAGGTAGCATTTGCATATTTGTGGGAATGAGCAAAGAAAACCAGGGCATCAGAAAATTTTTCAGAATTTAGCTTTGATGTAATGTTGTTTACAGCGGAATTATTTGGCGTATTCTGTGATCAACAATCATTTTCTATCCGTCCTTCAGTCTCCCCCCCCTCCCCCCCCCCTCTCTCTCTCTCGGCAGTCTCTTTTTAATCAAAATCGTAATCTCTTATACATGTATTTTAAAAAATTAAAATTAGATCTGGCATTACTGACGGTGGAGAATCTTCTGCCCGAGAGTTGAGTGATTCCGAAAAACAGCTGGAGGCCGACAGAGTGCTCACTGGATGTTGATGTAGCCTATACATGAGAATCTGAGAATGATTCTGGATAGAATCCATGATGATAGTATGGTGAACTGAAATCTGTAGCACGGGTGGGGGGAGGGAGGAATAACTCTGACACTGTGAGGAGTAATAGGTATGAGTACAGCAGGAGCAGGCTGAGATTCCACCATTTCAATTCTGTGGATGACTTTCGTAATCTCAATTTGTACCTCGAATTTTTTCTCAAGTGGTTACATAGTGGGAAGCAAACTCATATGGAAGGTTTTGTCTTCGTCAAGCTCTTCCTTTTTATCACATTGTTCTTTTAGAATGTTAAGTAATGATTGCTCATAAGAAATTGTACGTTTAGAGCATCCAGGTTTACTGGTACTGGAACCGGAGGACGGTAGTGACGCTTCTTCCTCAACCTGATCATCCGTTTTAAAAGTCTTTTCCTTGCTCTGTATCTGCCTGCTCATTGTTTGTTATCGTGTCTCTCTTCTCCAATCTTGGCATCAGAGATGGCAGCTGATCAAAGTAGAAATATTTCCTTTTTTTTTTTTTTTTAAGCTGCTGTCCTGAAGTATCCTTTCTTTGTTCCCTAAGCTCTCGCGAAAACCTTCTTGAGTTGTTCCAACGTTGCTAAATTTCTCTACCTGAAAAGAAGAGTAACCATACATGACTATAATATCTATCCAGGAGGATTGGGGAGCGGGGAGAGGGGAGGCGAAGGTAGTATGTGAAGCTGTTTATGAAATTTAAATTAGTGTTCTTTTGTCTTTTACATTTCATTATTTCAGATATCTATCGACTAAATGCAGCACGGTATCTTTTCACTACGATTTTCTCCTTGGCATTGAAACAATTCGTGAAACTACCAGGGACGTATGTGAGAAACTATGGTCACACCTAATGCTACTTTATATTCCAAGGATGGATAGAGATGGCTGGTTTGAAATTGCGGATGAATAAGACACAGTACCCAAACTGTGTGGCAGTTGATGGAAAACACATAAGCATTTGCCAACCTACTGATAGTGCTACCCTTTTCTACAACTATAACAACTTCTTTTCCATTGTTCTATTAGGTGTAGTTGATGCAAACTATTGTTTCATATCGGTTGACATTGGCTCACATGGGAACTATAATGACTCATATGCTTTTAAGCAATCAAACGTTTGTCAAAGGCTGGAAATGGGACAGTTAAAACTGCTTAATGCTGCAAAAGTGACGGGTGATAATAACGGTCCAATAATGTCATTAATTTTGCATTGTGGGGGACGAAACCTTTGCTCTAGCGAACAATGTCTTACACTTCGGAGGAGCTCAACACACGCTAGGAATATTTCCAACTATAGGCTACCTCGTGCACAAAGGATGGTAGAGTGTGCATTTGGAATACTTATCAACAAATGGAGAATTTTCCATCGCCCTTTGAGCCTAAACCCTGACTTTTGTGACTGTATTATCAAAGCTTGCTGTGTTTTCCATAACTATGTGCCACAACTGGACAGTCTTTCCCTTTAGGAAGCAACATCTGAATGCCCAGTGCAGAGCATCATCTCCAGTGGCGTTCACACATCAACATCAGCTTGGTCTAAAATGGATTATTTCGCCAATTAATTCAGTTCTCCTCAAGGGTCTTAGCTTTGTCCTGGCAGTATGACAAAGTATAAACTACCGTCATTGCAACCAACGTCTATACATCCATGATGCTTGTGATATCTTACGCAGCATATTATTAAATTGCAGTTTTGAAACTTGAAAATAATAAAATAACACCATATTACACCTGGTCATTTCTATCCTTTCTAATTGTTTTTAAAATGTTCAGTTTAAGATAAGTGAGAGAAAGAGATAGTGAAGGGTGTAATTGGGGGGGAGGGGGGAATTGGCTTACCTTTGAGTTTTCAATCCTCATCAGAAAGATTTCCCTCATTCTGGTACAACGTTTCATAAACCTCAGACCAGGCTATAATTTTCAGGTCTCTATTGCAGTATTCCTTCGGTGCCTTACTGTACAATAACGGTTTGTTTTTCATCAGTATTTATTAATGCTTCTGCCCAGTTTGGGTCAAAATCCATCTTGAAACACAAAATTTGTGTTTGTTCTACTCAGAAGCTAGAATAAACACAGATAAAAAAAAAAAAAAACAGCCAAATTATGTAAAGTAATTTTCATAGACTGCAGGCTGGGTGAAAAAATGCCTTACCTTTTCGGTGCTTTCAGACAGTTCTCTTGGCCAGTTTTGTATAAGGACCGGAGAATACTATTGTTTTCCGCTTTCACGAAGAATGTCATGTTAGATAATAGACAGTTTTATGGGACTCAGTTTGTGACTAACCACAATTCACTTAGACTATTAATTTTTGTCTTGCCGTGATAATGCGGTACGCCATGCTCAGTTCAACTGTCACAAATCTCATTTTAACTGTCTAAAGACTGTTTAACGGCAGTTTTGTCCTACTGCGGTACTAGCCTTAGTACATACCGCACAGGAAGTTTGCTGAATTATATAATTATTCTGCCCGCAGCGGTCCATTTCTTGTGGACAAGAAGAGGGTGTTTTAGCGTTATCGCACATTTTCCGTGAGATTTGTACTGATGCTGTGTACAAGAACTTTGATGGCTTGTGGAAATATACCATCTAAGCACATGCACATTGTATTTTGTTTGCACAGGAATTTCAGTGCAAAGAATGAAAACGGATGTTTCAAAAAATATATATATATTTTAAAATTTATTTTTTACCAGATCGGCCTCTTAACCTGTAAGCTAAATAGGTTAGACCAACAGTTACTGTCTTATTGAGATCTGCATTATAATTTTGTTACACTTTACTCTTATTCAGTACTTGTGTCTGTTTTCCGTGGGCTTCAGTATATAATCTCAGCTGTCCTCTTGTTTTTCTGTCCCCGCCACTGTTTCCGTCGCAGCTCCACTATGGTTTTTATAAGCTTTTCAACCTCCTGTAGTGGTGGTTATCTCAGCTGTCCACAATCGTGGTCAAAAAATAACATATAACACTATTATGTTATGTGATTCACTTACCCTCCTATTGCGCAGCTCCACTGTTCCCTCATCCTGCTCCTTGTATTCCTCCACATGGGCTTCTCATTTTCTTGTGGCATTTTTTAAACATGATTTTTGATATGTCATCGTAGACCTGTTGACAGTTAAGTGGTTTCTCTTGACGCTGTGAGGGCGAAGACGTCAATGTCAGATTTATAGGTACAGGAGAGACAAAGCCGTCTTACAAAACAATAAGCCTAAATGTATTGGTCTTAGTATTGGATTCGTTACCAATGGTGCATCAGCACAGTTACGGCTACAATGCACCAAACACAATATTAAAGGCGAAGTGTAACAAATCCACCTTACATACTAATATGGTAAAAGTAACAACTCCATTTCACATATGAGTCTGAAATGTAACAACATCATGTTACACAATAATAAGTTTCAATGTAGCAACTCCATCTTAAGTATGGGACTGTGAGGCAACCCCTTCTTACATAACAATGAGGCTAAAAGTAACCACTCCATCTCACATATTTATGAGGCCAGAATGTAACAGATTCATTTTCCATAATTATAAGGTCAACTGTAACGATCCCATTTTGCATAATATGAGGCTCAAACTGTAACAGTTTCAACTAATACAACAATAAGGCCAAATATAACATCTTGATCTTATAAAATAATAGAATCTAGTTGTAACAATTCAATCTCACTTATTAATCCTAAATAATATTACGATCAAATGGAATAGATCCATCTGACGTAATAATAAGGCTAAATCAAGTGTAACAACAACACCTAAGGTCTGACTAAATGTAGCAACTTCATCTTACATATTCTGAGAGTAAAATGTTTCAAGTCCACTTCACAAATAAGGCTAAAATAACAATGCCATCTTATATGCAGTTACAAGTAATCTTCATCTTGGATGTTAGAACTACATGTAACAACTCATGAACACTGTACTCCTAGTGCCTATCTGCCCTTCTCATTCAACGCTCTTTTCACTCTCCCTAGCCCAAGTGCGAGATGATATTTTGACTTTCAAATATGAAGTTGAGGGAGTGGGTTGTCCTCTCTATTCCCCAGTTCTTTCTATCAGCCACTGTGCTGTTAACCCTCTTGTTCGTCGGTCTGATCCATGGAATGGATTAAAATTGGATTTATTTAAGCATGTTTTTCTACCCCGCTTCCCCCCCCCCCCTTTTTTTTTTTATGACTTATCTTCTTTCATGATCTCCCACACGGTTTTTGAACCTTCTTCTTATTCTTCTACTTTCTCTCTCCTCTGTCTTCTCTTCTCCTTTTCCTTCTTCTTCTTAGTCTTTTATCTTCTTTTTCTTAGTCCCTACCTAGTCCTTGTGGAGTCCTCGGGGCACCGCCTCTGGGAACTATGATGAATTCCTTCTTCCTACCGTCCTTGTTCTCATCAAGCTTGACATCGACCAGGGATTATTCAAGAGAATAATCACTTGGCAGGCCAATGACCTCCATACAGGAATGTTCATGGGTGGTGATTGCGTTGTTGCTATTAGCAGGACTTCTGCGAGGGAGAGAGAGAGAGGAGAGAGAGAGAGAGGGGGGGGGGAGAGACAGAGAAACAGAGAGACAAAGACAGAGAGACAGAGAAAGAGGAGAAGGAGATAAAGATCTCACACTTAGTAGTATTAAGATAAAGATCATACTCAGCAGTATTACGAGTGACATACAGAATGGGCCGAAAGTGGCAAGAATGACAAGTAGGGTGTAGGATAAGCTTTAGAACAGTGGTTCCTAACATTTTCACACACCTTAGCCTCAAGTTTGAAAAGCAAGCGACCCCCCCCCCCCCCCCCCACCCCACATACTTACTGACAGCAGTTTGAGCTACACTTAATTCTTTGTGATGGAAGTGGAAAGAAACATAAAATCAATCTTATTGCAAGCTACTTCTAGCAAGGCTACGCGCCTCCCATGCCAAGGCCTCGCGATCCCCCGACTGGGAACCCCTGCTTAAGAGGAAAGGTGAGTGAGACATGGAGACACATAAAGAGAAATAGGGCCTTGCGGATGATAATAACACTAGATGCCAGTGTCAAGTAATATTATCCTCAGAGTGCTAAGGGAGTGTTCTGGCAAAAATTTGCTCATCGTTGCACTGAAATTCTTAGCACAGTATAGCGACATGACATTAATATATAGGATCACATAGCGATATGAAATGTCTTTCCATAAACTTGATTGCAGAGTGCCCTGCCCCCAAACCCCACCCTGATAAAAAAAAAAAAAAAGACTAACAAATTAAACTACCGACATTGCCGCAGGAATCCTCCTTCCAAGTGGAACATTTAGCAGTTGACAATGAGTATAAGTCTGCTAGGTCATGTAATATTAAGTATTAATTGTCGTTAAAAAAAAAAATAGTCTACATTATCCATTTATGTCTGTACTCAGTAATGGTGTTAGTAAATAAACGCTACACTCATTTTCATCTAAAGGGTGAGTGCATTTCTGGCAGCACACTATGTCGTAATGTCACTATAGAAACCTCGTGTTCTCCCCTTCTTGTTTCCCATAAATTCTGCTTTCTTCTCCCACCCCATCCTCCCCCCACCCCCCCTTTTTTTTTCATTTTCGGCTTCTAATTTTGTCCACATTGAGTAATTCAATTGTGCAATAGTCGTTTGAATACAAATATATAAAGCTGAAACGTACAAACAAAAAATAAGAACATAAATATACCCACAAAACAACACAAAACCAAAATAGTGTTACTGTAATATGAAGAAAACGCATATGAATACAAATAACAAAACAATCCAGATAACGTTATTTGAAGAAGACGAAAACGTTATTTTTACGGATATAAATAAACGACAGATCTAAACAGCTAAGACTAAGACAAAGGTTGTTATCTTGATGGCACTATTATTTTGTGATGTGTCTTGGCCATTAATAATTATGTGTCTGCCGGCTCCCTAGAGGGCCAACGTCCTGTATTTCTATCGGCAGCTTTCATCACATCAGATTTTCTTTTTTCTGTCTGTCTAAATCTATGTATTTACTTATCTATCTATCTATCTATCTATCTATCTATCTATCTATCTATCTATCTATCTATCTATCTATCTATCTAT
>JBCAUA010077577.1:0-10851 GCA_038406235.1 Peronia verruculata
AATCTGCTCGTCACATTCAAGTAAACGATAGATTTTTTAACACACACCGCGCAGACAAGCAAGAAAACATACCTTCCCGCCAGTATGTCTAGAAGTACAGCTCTCCATGCAATTTCAGAGTTTTGTTAATTTTGGTTTTCCAGGTCAGGTCAAACGTTTTTTCGTTGTCGAGTTAATGGGTTATGTTATCCAGTAAACTCACAACACATCCTGATTTCTTCTGTTGTGCCAGAATACAAAAAAAAAAAAAAGTAACAGGTTAACACTCACAGAGGGTAAATTACACACTGGGGTCTTAATGACAGATACAGTACAGTGACGAATGGGTTAAGGTTTCCCAGGTTCCCTTGTGGAAAGCATCTCACAACTATCTTTGATACCATGATCACATTTCGGAATCCCTAGAGACCAAATCTGATGAACGATCTCTCCTGTAAATCAGCGCTAATCCTATGGGTCACGAGTGCTGGATCAGAGAGAATTTGGAGCATTCATAAGGTGTCTGTCCATAAATATTGTGTTATATCTTGAACAGCTGTTTGCATGTGAATGTCTGAGCAAATGTTTTATTCCATAGGAATTTTACCAATTAAATTGTGTCTATGTAGGTCACTCTAACAGAGAGGTAAAACCAATAGGAAATCGTGCTAGCTACAGTCCCTCTTGTCGTTACTGTTGTTATTGATCTCGTTGTTGTTGTTGTTGTTGTGTGGTGGTGGTGGTTATCACTAGGAGAAAATCACATTTTCACCAATTGGTGAATATTTCAGTCTTTTCACTTACACATATATTTCAAATAACAAGGACGAAGGCGATTCATTTTTTCCTTGTCCACAATAAATTTTACCCTATTTATCCAGCTAATAGTCAAGATGATTCATTGGCTTACTGCCACAGTGACTGACAGTAACCTGCAATCAGCCCTAGCATCACCTATGTCGCGTGAAAATTTCATTCTCTGGGAGGGCATACAACCGGGAGTGGCCAAAATAAAGAGTCATGAAGTTACATCCTACACAGCGAGTCTTTGCTCATCGGAGGGCAACATTAACATTCACACACAACAAACCACATAATGGAATAAACGTAAAAAAAAAAAAAAAACGCTATCTCCAGGATTTCTGATTGCAGAAAGGAGGTCAGTGTTCTATATCGGGCTGATCTTGGAGAGAATCTGACATTTCATTTGCAAAGAGGACAACTTGGTGAATCTATCAACGCCTTGGGATAATAATACAGACGAGTGACAAGGAAATCATCAGATATCGAAACTTTAGTAGTTGATGTTGAGGGAAGGTCATATCTGGATGAGAAAAACATGGAAAGAGTGTTCCTCTCGATGTGTCTTTTCAATACTTTTATTTTCCTTTTTTAAAAGCCCGAGTGTCATAGATTCGTGTCATCAAGTAATGACTGCCATCCCAACCATAAAAGTACAGCCGGCGACGTATGAAAATTTTAGAACTTTAATTGAACATCCTGTCTCTTAATCAACTTAATGTCATTACGTTGATTACTATAACCCTAAACCTGGCACTGGTTTCACTGAGTATAAACTATCACTTGGCCACATAGGCCACATGGATTTATAACCTTGATTGAAAATTCTTCATTATCAAATGGCTGCCAAAGCCCATGTAGCCCTGATTGAAAGGTAAAGAGCAGCTGTAAATGCTGAATTTATCGATGTCTATGTAGGAAAATCACAGCTTGCTGTCTATACGTAACCTCCCTGCTCTGAATCAATGCACTGCACTGCGTTACAGGGCAATAAATGTACAGACAAACTCTCAAGAATTACTCTGGCAAAATGTGCTGGAAGCCTAGTGTGTCTGACATACGAGCCAGATTACATCTATAGCTGTGCTTAATGAAAGATGTTTCCTTTTCGCCACCATGTCATCACACCACTACACAGAAACAAAAAATGACAGTACTAGAGGTTTGCCTTAAATATCATTGCAGTGTTCTTCATATATAATGCATGGTTATATCTCACCAAGATACCCCATGAGGTTGACATATGCCAAGATTGTCTGCTTTGTGATGTGCTAAACTGCGAGGATTTTCATTTAAAGTAAGGTCAATGATCTGGTTTTGAATGAGATAGCAACAGGTCACAGTGCCCATGTTGAAGGGTTCAGAACAAAAAATTCATCTCACAAGGGATCATACTAGAAGATTATGCTCACCTCACAGACACAATAGAAGTTAGACACAGTCTGATAAAAGAGCCATTCCATTGCGTGGCGAATAGACTGGTGTAATATTCTGGATTTCCATTTCACAGGCTACGGACACTGTAGCGAAAAAAGACCAAAAATTGATGTGTTTCTTTCGAGATCACGCTATGTTGTCGTCATTTCTCATCTCTATCATTCATTCTGACATCTCAATGATTTAGGTGTGACTTTTTCTGTTTGGCCTACCGGACGAAGACAGGAGAATGTCGGGCTGGAAAATAAGGAAAGGACAGACTTTTAGTGAGCCACCCTGCAGTGTCTCCAGGACCACGCGAGCTTTCCAAAGGTTTGATCTGAATATCATTCAGACGCCTTGTCTTGTCTTGCCTTGCCTTGATCCCTTGGACATTAGTCCGTAGGGGCACCTCTGTAGTCTGAACTACCATTCAGACGAACGAAGGTTAATGTTTTTATCAATGCCATTGCTTACTCTTTTAGGCAAGAACATGTAGCCAGCAATTTTCATCTTGCATTCCTAAAGTTCCGCTGTCAGACCCATAATAAAGGCGAATTTTGAAAACAGTGGTCCGTACACTTCTACGGGGATTGGATTCATAGATCCTATCGCGCGCTGTGTCAAAATGTTTGGCTAAATAATTTTAGTAGACGCGTGGTAACCATTTTCCTATCTACACTTTATTTTTCACTAAAGTTACATCTACTGAAATCTCCTCTTCTTCTTTAGAGATAGGGACATCTCTACAGAATTTCTCCTTGTGTGTTTGTTAGATTCTGGGTCTTCAATAACTTTCCAAATCAAAATTCACAACGTCCTATTTTCCAGGGATATCATCTTCCGGCGAGAGCCAGATTACCGAAATTATTGTTTTCAGAAAAGTCCGTGGCAAAAAAAAAAAAAAAAGGACGAAGATAACAGAGGTAAAGGAGGGGGAGGGGAGAGGAGGGGGAATGATAGGCTCGGTGGATCACATCCAATCATATTTGATATCAAGATGGAGATGGATGAGTTGTCGGCCTTCCCAGCACTTGGCAATTTATGGCACTTTTTGCTCTCCAAACGCTTGTCAGTGAATGCGAAAAGACGGGAGAAAAAACAACTCCGGAAGATGGCGGGTTGGCTTTGAGCTAACATAGGACAACTTGCACTTGGCTTTCGGATCCAGAATTTTAATTCCTCATCCGGACATAGATAAAAAAAAAGACTAAAAATATTATCATCCTAGTAGAGGGAACTGTGTGTTCTGCTTGGGACGTCATGCAGTTTGGTATTTGGCATGAATAAAGCATATTATTCCTGCAGAACGTGGATAAAAATTGCACAAAATTATATCAAAATATAAGTATTTGACCAGTTATCTTTTTTCTGAGCAGCAACACTTACATACTGCACAACCGCTCCTCCTTTCAGATAGTCTTATCTCTCTATGCGAGACTTTGCAACAAACTCAGGTTTTCTCCATTTTATCAATCAGTGGGCGCAGTTCCTTTATCTTGTATACTTACTTAGGCTAGGAATGAATGAACATTTTTACGAAAAACACAGACATCTATCATTGACGTCAACGGTTTGTTTGTGTGTGTGTGTGTGTGTGTGTGTGTTTGTTTGTTTGTTTGTTTGTTTGTTTATTTGTGACGGGGTTTAACGACACATCAGCACGATTACGGCTATATTGTGTCCAGCACGGTGAGATACGTTTACAAAATGGAACAATGATCATCGATCACTTGCACATACAAAGGTTTTGTTAAGTGCAAGATACTTTATCAATAATTAACGAATTAACTTTCTCTCCAAGTTTTTTCATTATGAAGTCTCCCCCCCCCCCCCCTCTTATATGATTTTGGACATAAGACCCACCAAAACGCACACACATACGTACGCACGCACAAAGAACGGACACCAGAACCAAGGATGTGAATTGTTTTTGTTGTAGTTGTTGTTGTTTGTTTCTTTGTCTAAATTGAATATGCAACATGATGATGGCAAAGAAATTCCATGTCATCAAAATGACATGGTGGACTGATCTTGAAGTGACTCTGACATGTCATTTCCAATGACATCAATAATTTGATCCTTTTATATCTTTACGGGCAAGTGAAAGAAAGATGACCAAAACAAAAAAAAGTACAGAAATAGCTTGAGGTTGTTTGGTTGCTGTATTGATTGCGATGCATAGAAAGTCAGCATTGTGATGAGAAAAGGGTGAACGGATAATCCTCTCAATTTGAAATTAAAATATGTCTCTTCAGTTGTTGTTGTTGGTGGTGGTGGAGGTGGTGTTGCTGTGGTTGTTGTTGTTGTTGTTGTCATTGTTGTTGTTGTTGTTGTTGTTGTTACATTAAAATTTGTTTGTGTCTGAACCTAGCATTGTTAGTTAGAAGGTATTGAGTATAAAAGAAAGGAGACATTTTGATGTGGTTTGATCTTTAGCTTTCAACAATCTTTGTTTGAAACACCAGAGAAACAATTGAAAGTGAATCTCTTTTCTATCAAAGGTGAAAGATACTGCTGGCTAAAACATTCACGAAAAAAAAAAATCGCGGAAGACAAATTTTGGTCGGTCGTGTTTACAAAGAAGAAGACAGATAAAAATCAAAAAGACAGAAAAGGACACGCGGTATAAAAAGACAGACCATCTGAAACCGATAACGACGAAAAGGAATTGTAGAATGATGAAACGGAACAGACAGACAAACAAAAGCAAGCCAGAATACGGCCCTCGGCGAGATAGAAGGATATCGGAGAAAGCCAAACCATTGCTAACACACACACACACACACACACACACACACACACACACACACACACACACACACACACACACACACAATGAAAGGGGTGGAAAGCAAAGCAAATCAGCTGAGAGAGATTTATTTTCTCTAAACGTCAGCCAGAGGGTGAACCTTTTAATTAGCCATGAAGATGAACACGCTTTCTTTTTGCCTTTGTCACTTTATTCGACTTTACCAGGTATGTTTGCATTTTCAGCTTTGCTATTTTTATTTGTGTATTTTTTTTCTCCTTTCATTCTTTCATTCATTTCTATCTTTTCCCTTTTTTCTGTCATTCTTCTTTCTTTCCTTCTTTCTGTCTTTGTTCATTCTTTCTTCATGTCCTTTTTTCTTAATACGTTACTATTTATTTATCAATCATTTAATCATTTATTTATTTATTCTTAATTTTAAAGCCTTGGCTCCTTCTTGTACTAACCACCTTCAGACCAATCAACTGCTTTGAAATGAGAAATGGAAACCCTGATTTACTTTGAACCAAACAACAACAACAACAACAAAAAGTCACTGTGACCCAAGATTACTCCACGGAGAAAAGCAACGTCAAATCTTCATTATTGAACACAACAGTATCTGTTTCTGTTCTTCATCGGTTCGTGTGGGAAGTGGGCGTGTCTACTGGGAAGAACCAGTTCAGTAAGATAGGACAGCGTCTTGAGGCTGTTATTGAATGAGCGAAAAAAAAGTCACGTAGGTTTTGGAAAGCTAGTTAATCGGGTGAATGGTACATCTGGGTATAAATGAGAACCAGTGGGTTCTAGAGAAAGAAAAACAATTGAAGAGGCAGCATCAAACTCCGGAATCTTGAAATGATGTGCAGACATCATCATCATTGTCATCATCATTAGCAGCCCTCAGTACTGTCTACAGCTGTCTGGGCGCCACTTAAATAGTGTCCGACAGCATGCCTTGGGCCGTAAGACCTGGCGAGGCCCATGTATATTCAGGCAGGCTTGAAGTTTGAGTTTCTTTCTCTTAGATGAGCCAAGGCTTGCAAGGAGTCTACTGCATGTATTATATCCAAGGGATTATGGGCTTAAATGCTAACCATATCAATAACTGCTTGACTGCAGGAACGGGGAGAGCCTTACCACGATGCCAGGGGCGGTCTTGGATGAAGGCGACATGTGTTATATTATTACACTTTGAAAATTTCGACCTCCTCCCTTCGAATTCTGCACTGGAGGAAAAAACAAAAATTCAGATACGAGTTCAAATTACTAGGGAAAAAAATAAACAACAACGGACTAGCTCGCACGGTTGTCATGGCGGCGCCGCCATGTTGGAAATTGGCTTCTCTGAAATAACTATCTTTGAAAACTTGTTTCTCCATCAAATGTAAATGGGACGTGATAAAATTTGGTCAGCTAGATGTTTGGCATATTGTCTAAATATTTTACATATTTTCAGCTGTACATGAAAAAGAAGATTTCAGAGAAGTTTTTGAAAATGCCTTGCAGTGAAGTGTCACATTTCACTCTTTTTTCATAACAAAACCCCATTTTCTTTTCCTTGAAACTTACAAACGAAAGAGAACGCCCACGCTTCTTCTTTTAAAGATCTGTGCCTGTCTGGCTAAAATTGGTTCGGAAACAACGAAAAAGATAGCAAAACAGTGACTTAAAATCAGGATTCGAGAACAAATATCTTTTTTTTTTTTTTACACGGAGAGTTCGTTTAGCCACAAAATGGTCCTTTTTGTCATTGCATTTCTCGATGATTTCTGAGTTGTTTTTCTAACTTGTCCTGGCTGCTAGCTTTGTGATCATATCTTTTCTTGAACTTTATTCCCTACGCCCTGCCGCCGTCAGGATTTTTATAGAGCCATTTCTGGGCTCTTGAGGGCCTATATCTGGCCTCTATCTTTCTCTGTCAAAAGCAAGAGTGTCTTGACCTTTCCTTTGGTAGATAGTCCTCGACTGTGCAAATGAAGCAGCAGAAATAAATGATTATTACATTCCTTATAGGAGGTGGACGTTCATTTCAGAGCAGCTGGTGAAAGCTTACAGTGATGTTCTGCATGGTAGTGATGCTATTTCGTCTCACAGTGGTCACCTAATCTCCATCCCTGGCACTGAATTCAAGATATTGCTAGAAGAGGTCATAATCTTGTGGTTTATGTATCCTTTGCCTGTATCCGGTTTAATAATGATGATCAACCACTGCATTCAGCAACCAGATGGGGACAATTCCTGGTTGACAGAAGGCCGCGACATACTTTGAAAGACTCAAAAGCATTAGAATAAACATATTCACATTCTGGCAACTATTTTTATATTCGGAGAAGTCAGAACTTTTAGGAGAAAACAAAGTCCCAAATTGGCCTTTTAGAGTCAAGGAGTGCAGACTTACTTTCGCTGGGCACTGCTATAGATCTGTAACTGAGATCGGGTTGAAAGCTATTTTTCGGTAGCCGAAGAGGGAGAGAGCTTGCAGAGGAAGACAAAGCATGACATGCTAGAGAAGGATACTGGATTGCCGGGATAAGACCTGCCAGAAATCATGAAAGACAGAGAAATGTGGAAGAGTGTGGTAAAGTCATCGAGCGTTCGGTTAGGATCGCCCTGTCAGTCAGTCAGTCAGACAGTAAGTAAGTAAGTAAAAGTGTATTTTAGGACGCCCCCACCCCCCCTCCCCGCCACACCTGCCCCAGCGCGAGCCCCCTCCCCTCCCCCCACCCGATTTCCACCATTCTTAAGCTGCAACGACGGCATCAAAACTCTGGAATCACGGTAGCATAGACTAGAGTGACAGTTATGTGCGAAAACTCTGATGAGTCTGTTACAAGGAACAAAACAAAGGTGAGAGTGAGAAGGGGAGGTGGCAGGAGGTGGTTTCAAAGGAAACTGGATTTGGACCATAACAGACAGAGTGGAACTCTTGGAAGAGAGATACATAAACACAGAGACACAAAAATAGACAGAGATTCAGAGAATAATACATTCACGTGTTCACATAATATGAACTATAATTAAGGAGTGGAGGGGAGGGCGGGGAAGGGGTGGGGGGTCACTAGAAAGAAAGACAGGGAGTGGAGAGAGAGAGAGAGAGAGAGAGAGAGAGAGAGAAAACAAAAAAAGTGAAAGGGATCGATCTGGAGGCATAACAACACTTAACATTTACAGTTCTTTGTTAAAAAAAAAAAAAAGCTCAGGAAAAAAGATTTTGAAAATTCATGCTACGGTTTTACTCAATAAATATCTAGATCAACATTTTGCAATGCATACCAGCCAGGCCGTGACTGGAGAAAGGGGTCAATTAGAAATGGGCGTTTTATAACGGAGTAACTCCACGCCAATCCTACATTTTAACCGAAAATAACAACAATAAAACTTATAAATGAGATTATGGGAATGGCGCACTCATAGATAAGGCCGACACAGCTCCCTATGGGACGGAAGGGCCGTAAAAGTAGACAGTGCAATGCAAACTCGCAGATCTGGATTTAACAGTACAACATCTGAAATGTGGACCTAAAAAACGTGTTAAATCACAGCTACTGGGTAATGAAATCATTTGCTTTAAATTATGCAAAGCCTGCTATTTACCTGAAAGCTTGAAAGCGGGCCCTGCTTTTTGTCGAATTTGTTCGAAAACAAATCGAATTGTCAGCTTCGTTTTAATTGTGTCACTGGCCGCTCGGTCGACCTGCATCTCTGGCGATCGTTCGGTTAGCGTCATTATCTGCTGATACAAATGAGCCGTTTTGACCATCAGCTAAATTATTTCCCTTTGCCCAGTACAAGAGGTATAACACAAGCACTGTAAAGAAGGAAAATGTCACTTTTTTCTTGGTTACGTAAGCCAGAAAAAAATCTGAAAAATTCATTAAATCATGAAAATGTTTTCTTCTTAGCGTGATAATTTTTTTCATTTTTTTTTTTTCCATCAACTGTTTCAAATTACAACCAAAAATGTGATTTTGTCCTTCTTTGCAATGCTTGTCCTATTCCTCTTGTACTTGGCAAAGGGAAGTAACCTAGGTGGCTGAAAAAATGCCTCCAGCCCATGCCCTGTGACACTTTTTTTTTACGAACCGTCTTATAGAGAGTCGTCTTTTTACCCTTATCGGGAAACATTTATTCTAGTTCACAAAGTAATAACCTATTATTTTATCTCTGAAGTCATTCAAATTAAGTCAATGTTTTGAGTAAGCGAGAGGCGATCGAATTCGATGAGTGATCGCAAAGCACGCACGAATTATCGAAGAACTGCGCATTAAAATTAAATACTGCGCATGCCAACTGGTGCGCATTTCTAGGAAACCCTCAGACACCGTTTAGGCAAGCACAAAAAGATCATAGTACATGTACCTGTTTCGGCAATATCGATCACTCTCGCTGCTTTGTGTATTTGGAGAAGATTTATATTAAAGCTGTACAGCCTCAATCTTAACTGTTTATTGGCAACTCCAGCTCCGTTCTCCCTAACCTTGTGAGGACTGCAGTTCTTCATAGGCTTCAATTCTACTATGGTGGACATTTAAAAGTGTCGATCCTCAAACCCGCTTATTGAATCCCTGAAGCTGTTCCGAATCTGATGGTGCATGAGCGAACTAGATCTTACAAACATAAATGCAAGATCGAAATTTAAAACAGACAGTTCTGTTTTTTTTTTTTTAAAGAATCAATACACAAAGAGGCAAACGTTTCCCGATGCATGTAGACATGTTGATTATATTTGTAATGGATCACAACATAATTCGTTATTACTATTTGTGTTGGTTAATACTGTCCAGTTGTATGGAGACTTATTGATTGATTTTTAAAAGATTTATACGAATGGACATGTACTCAACTTAGATATGATACCCGGACTGGATGATCTCAAAAACTGTGAGCGGTCCTTCTCATTTAGCCCAAGAGAAGGGCTGTGAAGGTATGCAAAAGGACAGTACGCACCACCGGTCGCTCCTGTGCATAGGAAACAGCACTGACATAAATTCATTCACGCTATCAGCGATGGTTGGCACGTTTTAATCAATGTTATGGAAAGTGGTACCGGCACACTAATTAATTTAGGTCACAATTTGCAAGAATTTCCAAAGGTCGTTCCCCCTCCAACGGTTCGAACACTATCGCGATGAAATGGATTTTCGCTGTGAGGTTGAGGAGTCCTTCCTGACGAAAATCCAGAAAACGTCTTGTTTTTTCATCCGTGTTTTGTATCAGAACAAATGCTCACTCACACGTTCTATAACAATGAACACTTTGCCTGCAAGATTCTCTGCCCACAGGGAAATCGAATCACAAATTTCAACAGAGATTTCTACTCATAATGGTCTTTTGTTAGATTATTTTTTGTTTGTTGGTTCTCTAGAAGCTCGGCGCTCTGGTACATGGTTCATTATTGGCGAAACCCATGATAATATACCTACATTTGGGCAATATGATTCTGTGTTTATCGACACTTATAATTCGTGACTAAACGAGCCGTAATAAATGATGTTTAACTTTATCTGAGCTCCAGAAATAAAGTAAACAGTCTCACTGACTAGTAGGCTTATGTTCATGGACGTTTAAGCTTAATGTGTTAACAATAGTGAACCAATGTAAGAACTAGTGTACGAAAACAGACAAAGTGAAGACAGCTGATCTAGACAATCACATACTAGAAAAGGAACTGTTTATCTCTCATCCGCAGTTGTTTGTAATGCCCCACACTCTTTACCACCTTTTCAATCACGTGTGAAACTCTATGGTTTTTATAAGCTTTTCAACCTCCTGTGGTGGTGGTAATCTCAGCTGTCCACAACCGTGGTAAAAACACTATTATGTGATCATGTATATCCAAGGTACCTCCCGTGCCAGTAAGTATAACCCCTTGTGAAACTCTGAGAAAGGTGAGTGATTAT
>JBCAUA010077587.1:0-10850 GCA_038406235.1 Peronia verruculata
TAATAGATTGTAAAGCGCTTAGAGCCTGTAATTATGGGGATAGGCGCTATATAAATACTCTCTATTATTATTATTATAACTGCTATGAATGAAAGCTAAAGTATCCTGTGTATGTATAAGTTTATATATCAGATAGCTCTCTTGTGCTCTCACTCTGTGTTGTCATTGGACCACATGTATGTATTTCTTTGTAGTCAAGGCTGCCCCATTAATGTCGCCGGTTTGATCCAAGTCCACGTGGTCAGAGGGATGATAGCTTGTACTGTACACTGAGATTATATGACGTAAGCATAAACAAATCCCTGTGTGAAGTGGTTCAGTCCGGACAGTTACATTAGGTTATGAACAAATCTGAAATGGAAATAGATCTAGCCTGTGTGGCGAGAGATGATAAATTTGTCATCCATTTGGAATTCACATATCTTTGTCACAAAGTTTGTGAATACAGCCTTCTTCTCCTACCAATAGCTCCTGTCAAATAATATGTGAAGAAAGGGTGGAGTTAGGGGAGGGATTAGAGGAAGACATTGGTCAGTAAGGTGGTCAATCTGGACCTGCATTATGTCAGTGTGAAGCCAAGGCGGAGTCTCTATGGTCAAAACAAATGCCCTGAGGTTTAGGCACTAGCACTGTGTTGCAGTTCTAGAGTTAAAAGTGTTCTGAGTTCAGGTGCATGAATGGTGTCTCAATTTGCTTTTCCAGACCTTGGGCAACCATCAAATTTTTTAAAATGTTTTCATTTTAAAAGTATGGGCTGCTGTCATTTCATTCAGTTTCTATGTGTAATTTATTCTGTACTGTATCGTGCTTTGCTTTCAGAGTGCAGTTCTATGTGCCTGGAATCGGAATAGGATCAATACTTGCATCGTGCTGTATGGAAATTTCTGAAGAAGAGGGCAGTCAATGGAAGATCAATTCCCCAGTCATACCGACGTAGAGAGGAGCTTTTCTTCCCTCTACAACCTGGTTCTGTCACAGAGGAGAAGCCAGAAGTTCTGACGATGAACTCTTCAGTGCCTGATTTTGAGGGCAGTCAATGGAAGATCAATTGCCCAATCATGCCGACGTAGAGAGGAGCTTCTCTTCCCTCTACAACCTGATTCTGCCACAGAGGAGAAGCCGGAAATCCTGACAATGAACTCTTTAGTGCCTGATTTTTAAAATTTTTTTTTTTTTTTACAAATATTTAACTTCATTGGAAATGATTTGTCAAATTAAATTTGCCATAAAAGGAAATTATGGATTTGTTTTATTGAATTTTGAAGGATGTATGCATCTGATTTATTGTGAGGTCATTCGTTCTTAAAAGGGGTCGTGCAACATCAATTCGTTGTGTCCAGTTTCTTTGTGTTTTTACCTCAGATGAAATGTTGCAGTTTTTGTAAACCCACTGACATACAAATTAGAAGCCGATGGCTTCTTAAATTTGAGATTTTAACGATTAAAGAGACAGGATCGCTCGGGCCGCTCTGGCTTTCTGTAACTGACCGTAAACCTGGCATGATGTCACCTCTTTCCGGAATGCACGCTAAGTCTATGCGTAGACCTATGCAGTATGTAAACAATGCTGTATTATGTGGCTAATGAATTGTCAGTCGCAGGATAGTCAGGAGGTGTTTGTAGGGCTCCTTGTTATGCGATATTTCTCACATTGTCACTTGAATTTGGGGTTTATCGCCCCAGTTTGAAAATATTGCTATAATAAGTTTGCGCAGCTCAATAGACACTCCTTCAAAAAGTAATGGAGACTACTTAATAGAAAAGTGAGAAATTCCATGCCCAAAGATGAAATCCCATTGAACATAAGAGATGAACAGAAATGAAGAGCCACATGGCCCACTCATGTCCTCTTAAGTGCTCCGAAACTACAATCAAAAGAAACGATAATCAACAGAAGAATATCGAATAGATGTGGTCTCTTTGTTTATACCATATTGAATAATAATGCAGTTTCCCCCCCATTCACTTGACCAACTCAACAAGTTAGGCACTTACCAGTGACCAAGCTATTGAGAGTAGAAGTGAGCTGTAATTGATGTGAATGAAAGCCAGAGTGGCCTAAATATCTTTTAGTTTTTTTCTTTTGCTCTCACTGAATGCTACCATTAGATCACTTATATACATGTATTTCTTTGTAGTCACTGCTGCCCCGTCATCGTCAGCCGGCCTGATCTAATAACAGTGATCTAAGTCCATGTGGTTAGAGGGATGATAGCTTGCATTTTACACAGAGATTCTGTAGCAAGAACGCAAATACACCCCTTTGTGAAGTGGTTTCGTCCAAGCAGTTACATCAGGTTATGAGCAAATCTGTAAAGGGAATGGTCTGTGTGACGAGGGATGATATGAAATTGATGTCTTTTTTGAGTGCAACTCTTTCTCCTACCATTGGTTCATTGCGTGTGAAGAAAGGGTGGAGTTAGGGAGGGATTAGAAAGAAACACAGGACTGTTAGATGGTCTGATGTGGGCCTACACTGTGTCACTCCAAAGCAAAGGTGGAGTCAAAACAAACACCATGTGACTCAAATTGACAGGACCTATGGCTTTACTAGTTGGGCGCGAGATGCGCAGCCTCGTAATACAGAGATGTGAGGAAAGTCGTGATGTCACATGGTAATGGTGTAGAGAGCGGGCGAAAAGAACTGCAGAACCGCAAGCTGTCTTATTTTGCAAAAGAAACACGTTAGCAGTGATGTTTTCTCAAAGATAACACTGCTGTTTTTGGCTACTAGAAGTTTATTAATTTACAAGAAATAACATAGGTTGTCGGTGACATTGCATTACCCCTTGAAATAAAGATCACAATTTGATTTGTATTAATAGACAGCTGTGGAGAAGGAACAAAATGCAAAATTTGCCTTTTTGAGGTTGCAAAATTTGCCTTTTTGGGTGCAAAATTTTGATTTTTTTTTTTCGTGGAAAATTCTAAGGGGACAGATACAGGCAGCTCAGGCCATAGGGTTGCTTTTCACTGACCAGAGCAGCAGTGGAGATCAGCAGCCCTGAGCGAATGAGCAGCCCTCTTCAGGATAGCACTGCTAACCTCCATGAGTGACCGAGCAGCTCTTTTGTCAGCATACCATGGCTGATGGGAGCCATATTCAAGTGGTGGACACACACAGAAGAAAACAAGGAGCACCCAATTGACCATTGCCATATGGAACGTGCATACACTTCTGGACAGAGGTAACTCAGACAGACCACAAAGATGCACAACACTTATCTTGAATGAACTAGCCAGGTACAACATCGACATCGCTGCCTTAATTGAGACCAGACTGGCAGAGGAAGGTGAACTCTGAGTGAGGCGCAGGCCACACTTTCTTTTGGAGTGATTGTAGACTGGAGTGGAATAGAGATGCAAGGGTGGAGTCGGTTTTGCAGTGAAGACTACCCTGGTTGGCCCCCCAAAAGGAGTGAATGATGGCCGATGATAATGAAACTCCCCTTATCCAGCTGGGAAGAAGTTTACCACCCTTGTCAGTGATTTACATGCCCCCCATGACCAACTTAACGAGAACAAGTTTTAGAGAACTAGAACACTGTCATACCACTGTTCCCTTTGTAGACAAGCTCACATTCTTGGTGACTTTCACATTTGAGTTGGGTGTGACAACACCGACCGAAAAGGTGAGATTGGGAAACAGAGGGTTAGTAACTGTTGCAGCAATGGTTTGCTACTTCTTCAGACGTGCCAGGATGATCTTCTTATCACAAACACTTGTCTTCTGTCTCCCCACCCACAACAGGACATCATGGCTGCATCCTTACTCTGGGCATTGGTATCTCATTGACTTTGTCATCGTCAGGAAGATGAACAGGCAGGACGTATGAGTCAGAGGGCCATTTGCAGTGCCAAATGCTGGACAGACCACTGTTTTATCATCTCCAAACTTAACCTCTACATCCAACCAACCTCTGCATCCAATCTAAGAGACAACCTCAAGGCAAGAAAGCACGTAAACATCTGAATCTCAGCAAGGTGAGGCCAACATCAAGCAAAGCTTCACTGACACCCTGGAAGAATGCCTTCAGTTCACTGTGCTGGACGACCAGAATGTAGAGGCAGCACAGTGCACACTGCATGACTCAGTGTACAACATTGCCATGGAGTGCCTAGGGCCTTCTGCCAGGAAGCACAAGGACTGGTTAGATGAGAATGGCACTTAGATAAGCAGCTGCTGAAAGGCAAAAAACCAAGTCTACAGAGAATATATTTAAGATTCCCAGATCACAGTTAAAAAAGACATACTAAAGAATGCATGCAGCTGAAGCTGTGGCAGATGCAGTGCTCCTGACTGAGCAGCAAAGCTGAAGAGATCCAGGGTTTTGCAGACAGGGACGACATTAAGAACTTCTATAAAAGCCTGAATGAAATCTACGGTCATACCCCTTCCGGATCTGCTCCACTACTCCGTGCTGATGGTTCTACCCTGCCTAATCACTGACAAAGACAGGATCCTTAAGAGATGGGCTGAACACTTGACAGCGTATTGAAACCATCAGTGATGAAGCCATTGAACGACTGTCTCAGGTGCCAGTCACTGAGTCATTGGATACCCCTCCAACTCTGGAGGGGTATTCCCAGAAAGCTTATCAGTCTGCTTGCCAGAGGCAAAACACCTGACTCAGACTCCGTCCCAGCTGCGGTCTGCAGAGAAGGTGATATAGCACTGATTGAAAAGCTTCATTAGCTATGCCGGTTCATCTGGCTGCACTAGCATTTCCACAGGACTTTAAAGACACTTCCAGTATACAGCTGTATGAGTGCAAAGGAAATCACCAGGCATGTGACTAGTGGAATATCCCTGCTGTCCACCACAGGCAAAATTCTAGCCAGAGTGCTACTCAGCCATCTCGTAGCACACCTTGAGCAAAGTCTCCAACCAGAGAGCCAGCATGACTTCCAGAAAGGATGTGGACTGTTGATATTGTATTTGCTGCCAGGCAGCCCCAGGAGAAGTGTCAGGAACACAATGTTGACCTTTACGCCACCTGTATTGATCTCATCAAGGCCTTGGATTTAGCAGAAATAGCCTTTGAAGAATCATGGCGAAGTATGGATATCCCAGAAAGTTCATCACCATCATACATCATCTACATGATGGCCTGAGTCCAAGAGAATGGGGACACTTCATTCCCTGTCTCCTATGGAGTTGAACAAGGATAAGTTCTAGCTCCCACCTTGTTCAGCCTCATGTTTTCAGCCATGCTGACAGAGGCTTCCAGAGATGCTAACATCAGGTACTGCACAAATGGCTCACTCCTCAATCTCAGAAAGGCTTCAAGTAAGAACCAAAATGAGGACAGACATCGTCACGAACTCCCTGTTTACTGATGACTGCGCTCTCAACTCTGCCTCTGAAACTGACATGCATCATAGCATTGAAAAGTTCTCTGCTGCCTGTGACAACTTTGGCGTCATAGTCAGTGGAAAGAAGACTGAGCTGATGCACCCACCAGCTCCAAGAAAGCTGAACCTACCATGGCAGCCACTGAATGCAGTGGACGTTCACATATTTGGAAAATGCACTCTTTAGCATGGTTGTCATCGATGATGAGGTGAATGTCAGACTCATCAAGGTCAGCACTGCCTTTGGCAAATTCCACCAGAATGTTTGGAGCAGGAGAGGCATCACCCTGGAGACCAAGCTCAAGGTACACAAGGCCATGGTTCTCACCATACTGCTCTATGAACAGTCTACAAACCAGAAAGCTTAACCATTTCCACACCACCCGCTTCAGAACACTTTGCAGCGTAAAGTGACAGGAGAAGATCCCTGACACAGAGGTGCTCAGTCATGCAAAGTTGCTGGGCATCTACACCATCTTGATCCAGGTCCAACTGCACAGGTTGTTCACATGCCAGACCACCAGTGCCTCAGGAAACTGCTGCATGACCCTCAACTATGATACATGGGCGCTGACTGCAATGGGCAGACCAAAACGGTGTTCATCTGTCCGCAAAGGTTCAGAATTCAGTGAGATCAACAGAACTGCTACGGAAGAGCAACGCAAACAAGCCAGGAAAAGCAGTGCCAGCACATGCTGCCGTCATTCCCTGTCCACACTGTGTCAGAACTGTCCGGGAGTGGATTGGCCTGATTAGCATCTGTGCACTCAGAGCCCAACCCATATGACCCCCGGGATGACTATATTGCATGGTACTTAGTTCACAGTTCAGCTGTCACTTTGACACCAGTCCCATTAGTGGCTGCAAGCTTTAGCTCTTGGCAGCATGTGTGAGATGATTGGGTGGTGAGATGAAGTGTGAGGGTGGAAGGATATGCTCAGAATGTGTTTATAAACTCCAGGAGATAAATTTGTTCATCTGGTACAAGCAAATCTCACTGAAGGAGTTCTTTCCAAGTTATCTCCAGTAAAGGGTCGCCAAAATCGAATCAGCCCGTGGTGTACCCCACTGGGATTAATCATCCTCTGCAAGCAACAGTCAGGAGGGCGATGCGGTTTCCAGAGGACATATGGTTGCAAAGGCTGAAACCCGAAGGACATGACACAAGGCATGACCAGGAGCTCTGAGCCCATGATGAGATTGCCAAGAGCCCTGACGGGTGTAGCTAAGAGCTGGCTCATGCATTAGATCAGCATAGTGCCCTGCCAACACTGACTTGTACTATTAGGTCGTGCATGCACCCAAGGAAGTTGCCTGCCACCCCATACCAATAAGACCTTCTGATGTCAGGACGCCCGCTCTTCTGATTTCTCTGCCTGGATGCTGGCTGCCAGGGGAACCTATAACATGCAACACCAGGAGATAGCCAATTGAGATCAGTTGAGAGTAGGGACCAAGGCTTCTCTCTGGCGGCCAGCACATCCAGCACTCACTAAGGGCTTTCCCAAACCCCTTTGCAACATCTGCAGTCAGCCTTGGTAGCTGACACCACATCCTAGGCGGGCAGATGAGATTCTGCTCAAATCCAGGGAATCCAATCCTGTGCTTTCCTACAGCTTTGAACAGCATAAGTTGACATGGGCCTTGCACCCTTCTTCCTGCCTGCTGTGAGACCAGACCGGACCAGCATTGAACCTAGTGCATGTAGGGTGCAAGGGTGTCTGGCTTCTTCTGAGCCTCAGGGAGCGGTGCAGACCCCATACACTGGGTTTTTGCCATGAAGCTTGGGTCAAACCCAGCCCACCGTGCCCTAGCCCTCACACCTCTTTTTGGGTCACAGCTGGCCAAAGCAGGTTGGTGTTCAACAACTGACCCACCAGGAGGCAGTTCACATCCCAGTGGTAGTTTGTAGTAACGGTTCCCATCAAACTGTACCTGGGAGAGGACCTTAACTAGATAATCTGCCAGCATGGACAACCCACTTTCGTTTGCATGCACAGCTTCAACTTGAAGCCGTGGCTAGATATCCCAGTTTGCTCCACAGGAAAGTTTGGCCTTAGGATGGAGAACCCACCAACCCTGGCCAAATGCGGTACCCTAGGCTGGGATCCTTAGCACACCTGTGCCTTACTGTCAGCCCACTGAATGACCCCAAGACCCATTCATAGGGGCAACAAATGGATATGAGCTGACACTGCATGTCATCACACTCATACAATAACTACCTAAGTTGTTTTATGGCCAAACTGAGTTCAGGCCACAGCTGAATACTTTGAATTTTTTCTCCATTGTTTGTAAAGCATTGTCTCTGAAGCTGAGTTCAATAAAAGCATGCAATAGTCTTTGAAATAAAAGGTGAGTGATGTTACATGTATGTGGTAAAATTTAACTGCTTTGGAAGGGAATAAATTCCTTGAGGATTTTTGCTTTGGGGCTCAAATCCGTCATTTTGTTTTTCATATTAATTTTCATATCCTTTTCTGAGAGCAGTCTGATGTCTTAGTTTGTAAATTTCACAATATCCCAATATTGATGCATCTTCGACTTAATAAATATGGATCACTTATGCAAAAAAGTGAGAAAAAAAGAACAGAAAACAAAATTGCTAACGCGCCATTTGATTTTGGACTTTAGCAGTATTAATTTTTACCGGCTGATTACAGTCACTCATGACCAAGCGGACAATTGCTCTGATTTTACTGTCACTGGCTAATGGAGGATTTGGTCTCATTTGTGCCCTAATTTTTCATTTTTTGTTTTTGTCATTTTAGAAGAAAAAAAAATTCTGTTGTCTGTATTTATCTTAACCTGTAATTGTACATGTTTTCCTCTCTTCTTTTTTTCTTTGTTTTTTGGAGGGGCTATTGAAGGAGATGTTTTTGCTGTTTGTATCATCACCTGAGAATGGAGGATTCAGTCTCCAACTCATCAAGTTTTTTGTGTTCCTCAAGTTGTGTGTGTTTTCCTCAGAATGTTTTTTTTTTTCTCTCTCTCTCTTTTGAGGGTGTGTTGAAGGAGAGGAGACATCTAGTTTTCGCTTAAGAGTTAGGCTTTAGCACTACGGACTTTAATTTTACTTGTTCTAGATTGTATGTGAAAACAGAGACATTGTCAGATATCAAAACAAGCTTCCAAGCCGGATTTATTCTATCATGTATTCGGGGCTCTAGATTTTGTCACTGGCTAAACCCAATCAGGGATTATAGCCTCCAAGGCTAAAAGCCCAGATTGGGGATTATAGTACTTGAGACAAGAATCCTCAGTTGCGGATTCTAGCCACTTCCAACATTTTTTCTGTTTTTTTCACCATGACCAAAAATGACCTTAAGCTTATAGTATAGTATTAGTATTAGTGGTCTGATGATATGTCACACCTGGGATTATCCAGAGTTAGTGTCTGAATAATGAACATTAAGTAATAATTCTTAAAATAGGTTGTTGTTTAATGGTGCTTCTTTTAGATCTCTCATTCAAGTATTATGAAATAATATTAATCAGTGCCTCAAAAGGTTCCTTCTCAGAAATTGGTCCCAGTTACTTACCTTTATTGACAATTTCCAGTTGGATTGTCCATTTTATTTTTGGACAGTCTGCTGTGTCTAGAGTTAATGATGTGCCATAGAAATTATATCAAAATTCAAAACGACTCATGTGTAAAAAAATAATTGCTGTCACTAGTCTAACTGGAACTTGAAACGAGACTATGGGAGTGTGTTGAAATCAAATGACCAATGTTACATATGCATAAATCACATGAGACTTGTACAGTGCTTTAGTAGGCGTCTTTTTGGAGACTAAAGGTATGGTTATACAGTGGTCCCCGCCTAAGAACCCGGTCATCGGGAGACAAAAATAGCGGGCTCTTGGGCGGGCAGGTTCTTACGCGAATTGGAAAGTTACGCAACCCATCTGACCACAGATTGTCTTCACTACCATGATTAGTTGATGGCAATCATTAGTTAAAGATTTATCTATTCGAATACGTACAGCCTTTTTCCCTGTGGGTATTATGATTAGATGTAGCAATAATAATTCCTGATCTTTTTAGGATTTAGTTACATTCATACACTGTACGGTAAACATCATGTGAGTTTTCACATAACGGTAGCCTATTATTGTTGAAAACATATTTTGCTATGCTATCCTGTGGATAATTGCACGAGTGACTGAAGTGTTTACAGACCGCCCGAAGTAGCAAAGCAGCTGACCAGTCAGCCCCTTATCCCTAAAACCAATCACAAGTGCTGTTCCACGTGTTGTCAAACAAAGAAATGGGTATGGGTTAGTCAACAACGTGGCCTGATTATGCAGTTGTACATCAGCCATCAGTTCCACTCCTTTGTCTACCTGTTCCCTCTACCCCCGTCTCCATTTCACTGCACATCTAGCACTGTGCATTTCTCTCAAGTGGACAGTATGATGTGAAATTATACTATAAGTACTCGGGTATCTTGGTCCGACACCGGGCTCTTAGACGGATTTTTTTATTTGGGAGCGCCCAGAATGGGTTCTTAGGGGGGTAAATTATAGAGGAAAAATTCTGTTTCGCCGCAGAGGCGGGGTCTTAGTTGGACCGGGCTCTTAGGCAGAGACCACTGTATCTAAAATTTCTTTGTCTGTGCAGACGATAAGCAGATGTATTAAAAACAATCTATTGTTACACACCGTGTCAAATATCTGTAAAATAAAGTGTGCCCAATTCTTACCTTCTTGACTCACAGTAATAGGACAACTAGTTGTCATTCGATGCTGATGAAATTGTCAGATAAGCAGTTGTTTCATTTGTGCAGTCACTGATTTTGCCGAGTGGAGTTGTTGTTTTTCTCAAGCCTTTCACTTTCAATGCACCCTAGGAAGGTAGGATTGTCAAGGCTTTAAGTGGCTGCCTGTTTTTACTGAGAAGTTTTGTGGGTAGAAATTTGGACTTTGGAAATTTTGCTCAGTGGCCCTCTGCCTACTCTTCATTGAATTAACTACCAAGAGTTCTTGAATGGGGGCAGCATACATACAGGACCTCCGAAAAATATTTGTTCTTATCCGAGAAGGCTAGACATCCTAGAGGAAGCCGCATGACCACTGGAGTCACTGAAAAAATGCAGGTTTTAGATCTTTGTGTCTGTTCTTCCATCCCCCATTGGGAAGACCTGCAAGCCAAACCCACCTCATCTATGTGAGATGTTTTCTCCGTGGGTCAGATACCAAACCACATAGCTACTGTGACCCCCAGAGTGATGTATCTAGGAGAAAAAAAAGTCATAGTTTTTTTTTTTTTTGTCAGAGCTTTCAGAATTTTAGTCATTAACAGTTCTTTGGTTTTTTTTGTCAAAGCTTTCAGAATTAGTCACTAAATTTATTAAACTGTCCCAGCAATGGGCAGTGCAGGTCTTTACTACATTTTAACTCACTCAATGTCAACCAATTTTTCAGCTGCTATTCCCTCACTGCCAACGTTTTGATGGTATTTCTAAAAAATCACTGTGACTAACCTACAAAAG